>MU860375.1:0-22240 GCA_033296875.1 Achaetomium macrosporum | reverse complement strand
GTTTTGCAAACGGCTGCGGGCCAACAGGCAGGCAGGCGCGTAACTACGCAGTGTAATATAGTATAATACCGACGGCAATTTGGACTGTATCTGGCTGCTCCTCCCTGCCGTTTTAAAGCCCTCTATCTGTAAATATAACTATAACTTCAAAATCGTCTGCAGTTGCGTGCCGCAACTGCAGGGTGTGGATAAGGGTTGATATTCGCACCTGCTGACCGCACGGACGCAAATTGGGCGCTAAAGTGGCGATTAGCCGCTGAATCAGTCACCAAAAGGCCCCTGTGGATATATTACATATTGATCTTGGGGTGGCCGGGTAAGCCACCTATGGCCATCGTGATGTGATGATCGTCAGCGCGTGGCGGGATAGCGGGGCAACTAGACTTAGGTCAAGCGACTTCCCCCTCACCAAGATACCGTATGTTTAACTGCTGAGCTTTCATGGAGTCAACTCTCAGTTTTGGAAAAATCAAGAATTGTATAGTTAGTTACTGTTCCTCGCTTCCTGTTTTTGAGCCACGAGAAACACCCACGCCCCGCTTCTCCCCTCGCCTTCGTTCACCATGCCACTAGACATACCAGGCATCATCGACAGCGAGCTCCAGGGCCGCAACGTTGAGATCTCAACCATCAACCGGCAGATCCACTCCCATCCCGAGTTAGCCTATGAAGAACGCCACGCTCACGATACCTTTGTCCATTTCCTTACCACTCTCGGTTTCAACGTGACCCCTCATGCATACGGCCTCGAGACCGCCTTCTCCGCCGAATTCGGCCACGGCGGCCGCCTCATCGTCTTCAACGCCGAGTACGACGCCCTGCCCGACATCGGCCACGCGTGCGGGCACAACCTTATCGCGTCCGCGTCCTTCGCCGCCTTCCTCGGTGTAGCCGCCGCACTGCGAGCCTCGAACCGCCCAGGCCGTGTGCGCCTGCTCGGCACGCCCGCCGAAGAAGGCGGCGGCGGCAAACTAAAGCTCATCGAAGCGGGCGCCTACAAGGATGCGTCTGCCAGCTTGATGGTCCATCCAGGACCGGGCCACAAGCTACCCCCGTCCGTCCGGGGCGTCTCCTTCGTGCGCATGCTCGCCAACGTGAAGATGCGCGTCCACTTCAAGGGCCGCGAGGCCCACGCCGCCATCGCGCCGTGGGACGGCATCAACGCGCTTGATGCCGTGTGCCTGTCGTACAACGCAGTCAGCATGCTCCGGCAGCAGATCCGGCCGTACGAGCGCATCCACGGCGTGTTTGTGTCCGCCGGGACGCGCCCCAACGTGACGCCGGCTGACTGCGGTGTCGAATACTACGTGCGGAGCGCGACCAAGGCCGAGGCGGCGGCGCTGTGGGAGCGGGTGCGGAAGTGCTTTGAGGGCGCGGCGATCGCGACGGGGTGCGAGGTGGAGTTTGTGCCGCTCAATTCGTATGCCGATGTGCGGCCGAGCAGGGCGCTGTGCGAGGCCTATGTCGAGGCCATGCCCCGGGGCACTGTGGCGTTTGATCAGCCGGCGGATATCCTGGCGGGAAGTACGGATATGGGGGACGTGTGTTATGAGTGCCCTGGGTTCCACGGTGTGTTTGGCATCGGGACGAAGGACGGCGAGGCAAATCACACCAAGGGGTTCGCTGCCGCGGCTGGGACGGAGGATGCGTTCCAGCGGGCGTTGGAGTGCGGGAGAGGCATGGCGTTGGTGGGGTGGAAGGTTTTGTCTGACGATGATTTTGCCCAGAGGGTGCGGAGCGAGTGGGAGGAAGATATGAGGTTGGCCGCGGAGGGAAGGTGAGAGTTGTAATGGTCAATGAGAGGTCGTTGCTGGTGCTGGGGGGGATGGGCGCGCGTGAGGAACGGAGAAAGTTGGCTCGAATGTAGAAGGGGAAAGGGGAAGGAGAAGATGTCCCAGCGATCAGAGTCGTTGCCAATGGGGCTGGATAATACATTTTGGAGAGTTACCCGCCCTGACGTGACTGTGGCTCTCTCCCTTTCCTGGATACGAGGCGAGTCGCGGTACGGACTGTGGCCCGCAGTTCCCTGTTGTCGCTGGAGTTGGTCATGCTTGCGACGAAGTGTCAGCTCACGACTCACAGGCTTTGCCTGTGACCATCGTGTTACTGTAGATTTCTATGATGGCAGCTTTGCCGTTTCATAACAGCCAACCCTGCTACAAAAGTCCATTCTCCTGTAAAGCATTCCGAAACTCCAGCTGCGAAAACTCTGACGAGGCAACAACGTACACATCGAACCGAGTCGCGTTCAGCGAGTCCACCTTGCACAGACCCTTGCGCAAGAACTCGCCGAGGCGCGCCAGGTACTCGGTAACATCCTTCGCGACCGTATGCTGCTGCTAATGACGAGAAACTGGTTGCCGCGACCGGTCGAGACCCGGTTCTGCCAGTAAATGGAGACGGATGAAGGACCGCCCATGAAGTGATCCGCGCCTTCTACGTGCGCCTTGAGTTCGCCTCTGGATAGATCGAGGTATCTTGCCGTCGACGATGGGGTAGCCGTCGATGGTCCATTTCTGAAACGGACGTTCGCTGTACATGCCTGGGCTTTGGACGGAAGGGCTGTTAGGGCCCGGGGATTTTGTGCTGTTGGGTGCTGTTGGCAGGATCCATGGTTCACCTTTTTGTAATGCTTTGGTTAGATAACTTCTGTTAAGGACAGTTCTATAAGCCTGGCTTCTTACCTATTCGTTGGACGTAGAACTTAGGGAGGGCTCCTTAAGCCTTTGTGTTTGGTGATCTGGTAAAGGTTCACGGAGCGTGAAACTGAAGGAGATGGAAATGAAGATGGACTGAATCATGTTTGGGGAGTTCATTGGATCAGCAGCTTGCGCGTTCCGTGGCATTTCCGCAGCCTCATGGTGTGTACGGCCCGATATACCGGCCACCAGGTTCGTTGAGCCGCGTTTCTGGAATCACCAGATCAAGCGGGAATCCCTATGACTGGTCTTCCAGGGGTTCATGGCATTGACTCCAGAAAGCCTTGTGTCTTTGGTTTCGGTCTATCGTGCTTGAATAGAGGTGCCTTATTGGGTCATATCAGATCGAGTCTGTCTAAAATTGATTATCGGTTCTGCTAGCTTGCAGCCAACACATCCATACAAAGCATGCAACACGATCAATACGTGCCCCGTGATTCAGGAAAATGGCCCACCGGCCTGAGTTTGCGAGGTACGAGGTTGACCAAGGCATTTCCCGCGTGTGACCGCGCATGCTGGCGCTGCCCCCAACTCGGGACGCAACTGTACCTCAGCCAGACTCAGGATTCAAGTAACTATAAGTACCTTATTTAGGCACCCAATCTGATATCTGAAGTTGAGGGCTCATCCATATCAATTCAAACAAGTCCCGATTCACCTCTGCCCCCTCTGTTTGACTGTCGCCGCCGAGCACAATGAAGGTAGGCATTGTCCTGCAGTGACCTGCACCATCATTGTACTAAGACCACTCCGTCCCAGACTGCCACCGCACTCCACCTCCTTAGCCTCGCACTGAGTGCTCCGCTGCTTCTCGCGGTACCGAACGGTTCGCCCGAAACCTCCCGCAATACCAACCATATGCCGGCAAAGCGTGAGTGGTACCTTAACTGCACCGACGACAGGACCACCTGTTGTAGCAACCGCGATATATGGTGCCTAAATGGGTGGGTACAGGCACAAGACAACTGGTTTGTTAGTTGTGTTAGTCAGTTGCGAGTGTCATTATGCTTATGGCTGTTCCCCTTTTCCTGCCTGCCGCCTGCGTTGTAGCCTCGCCTGGTGACGAGGCTGGAAAGGTTGAGGACAAGAAGGGGGACGAGTCGGCCGAGGCGGGCGGGACGGAAGTGATGGTCGCAGTGCCCCACAGATACTTTCACAACGCCCTGCGCCACAGCTGCGTCTGAAGCTCCGACTCTCCGAGGCTACACGTACAGTGTGTGTGGTGCCATGCCAAAGGGCGGCTTGGTGATTTCCGCTGGCAGCGCCTCTACTGCAGTAGATAGCACCCCGTGCCTTATATGCGTTGCTCATGAACAGAGAAATCGTCGGAACCGTTCCTCAGCGTGACTCGCCAAGGCATCGCATTTCGTTGAACAAACACGGCCACATCCCGCTGCTTCGGCACTCCTGCACCGTGGATTCGAAACTCATCTTCAAATGTATTGATGCTCTCAGCCACTTCATCGATCGTGCCATCCGCTGGGCATGGCGTTCGACCAACACGTGGACCATCGAATTCCTGCCTAGGACTTACGACGAGAGAAGCGACAAGGACGCCGAGCTCCGGAGGCGCTGGCTCTACCTCACGGTGCGATCTTCTGGGTCAAAGTGGCACCTCAGAGTTACTTTTTGTGGCGCCATTCGGGACGACCGGAACCCGGCATCGAGGAGAAGACCACAATGACGGAAAGACTTGGAGGGCCTCTGCCGATGCATTGATTTTCAACAGCTGCACCTGTTGGACGACACAGTGACCGAAGTTGTCATTGCGCGAGACTGTGAATCGCAGAGCACCAGGCTGCCCTGCAAGACACAGCCGAACCCCGAGAGCGAATACTCATCCATCGTCGGTCACCTTTGGGCCCGCACGCAGGAAGACTGGCGCCGAGTGCGGTATCTCGTTTTCGACTCTGCCAGCGGCATACCAACCAGGGACCACTCTGAGATCGAAATCATGGAGGAAGAGGAGCTCTATTGGGGCGTCTACAAGAGAGGAGGTTAATGGCAGCGTGCAGCAGCCAGCCACGTCCTGTCGCCGCCGCTTACAACCTTGGCCGTGACAACCAACCGCGACACCACCAGCATATCTCTGGCTATCCTCTCCTCACAACCTACATTAATAGGGAGACCGTTCCAACCTGGTTTGGCTTATCCCCAAGATAATCCTGCCGAGCAGTTCTGAAAGCTGAGGTTCACCAAAGAAATTGCTGACGTTCAGTGAATCGAGCCCCGCTTTCACGAGCAGTTAAGCCAATCATGTCCGAGCTCCCTGAATTGACGTTACCCAAGTACAATGCGCGCGGCAGGCGGTACGTACCCTATCTCCCGAGCGGACCGCTCGGGAGGCAGCAGATTTGTCGTCTTTCGGCAAGAATAAGCCTGGCTTTGATCCTGCCTCGCCGCCACATTCGCTCGTTACCAGGTCTGGTCCATCAGCGGCTCTGCCCATAGCAGGCATTTGATTGCGCTGCTGTTTCGCTCCGGCTCCCGTCGTCTGTATCATCGTCCGATATTGCGCGACCCCTGTGCACCGCGCTCTCTCGATTCGTCCCGAGCGCATCGTTCCCCCTGACACTGCGTTTCAAGGGGCGCCTGTACACCTGAAACCTCGCCATGACCCTCCCGGCAGACCGGCGCGACGGCGCCTGGCCGATATCGAACCTTCGACTTCGGATAGCTCCTGCAACCGCAACGATCGCTTTGGCAGCCACATTTCTACCGATGGCGTTGGGACACGGGGGACACGATGAGGACAAGATCCCGGAAGGGGCAACCGTCTCGCCAGATCCCCTCGTATGTTGGAACGTGACGGAGTGGGATAAAGCTGGCAGCTGGCTGACGGGTCGCAGGACACGACGCTATGGATACACATCTTTGTGCAGATGCTCGCCTTTGGCGTTCTCTTCCCTCTGGGAATGGTACTCGGGGTACGTACATACACGGCACCGTCGACAACAAATGTCAGCGGCTGACAGTTCCTCGTCCTCAGATCGTCAAGAGTCGGTGGCACGTTCCATTACAGGTCCTTAGCACACTGCTGGCCCTCCTCGGTTACGCCCTCGGCCACCTGCACCGTGGCAGGCAGTTCAACCCAAGGAACGTCCATGCGATTGCCGCCAACCCTCTTTTCTTCCTCATGATCGGCCAGGTCGTGGTGGGAACATATCTGAAGCTCCACCTCGAAAAGGGAATCCACGGCCGCATCCGACCAGTCTTCCGACTCCTGCACAGCATCAACGGCAAGGCATTCCCGGTGTATGCATGGGTGCAGATGGTGTTCGGCGGTATCACGGCGCTCGGTTTTTGCCAGGGCGACCATCTCGGACAATGCCTGGCACACTTCATCATGGGCGGCGCGTTCATCGCCTACGGCGTCCTCTTGACCATTCTCCTGCTGGTCGGCCAGCTGTGGCTCCGCCGGACCGGCCGCAGCCAGGAATTCTTCGACAGCGCCGTCATTGCCGCTTGGGGCTGCGTCAACACGTTTACTGAGCACCGCTGGGGCACCGCATGGGTCAAGAACGACTGGCAGCATACGACAATGGGCATCATCTGGTGGAGCGCTGGTCTGGTGGGCGTGTGGCTCAGTAAGGGAAGGGACGGCAGCCCGAGGCGCAACCCCATCCCTGCCTTTGTCATCTTCATCACCGGCTGGGCCATGTCGGCGCATCCGCAGGAGCTGATGATCAGCGCCATGACCCACAAGATGTTCGGTTACACTCTCATGGCCGTCGGGGTGACCCGCATCATCGAGATTGCTTTCGTCCTCAAGGACAAGCCTGACCTCTCCGAGGACGGCACCAAGATCAACAGCTTCCAGTACATTCCAGTGTTTGTAAGTTGGCGTCCCCTATCGTCACCATCCGGACCGCTTGCTAACGCGCACCCCAGCTCATGTACGCCGCTGGCTTCCTCTTCATGGGCGCCACAGAAGAGCAGATGGCCCTTGTCGCGGGTTCCGGCATCGACCACGTAGCTTACATCCTAATTCTGTACAGCATCGCCTCGCTGCTCTTCCTCTTTGTCATGGTTCTCATCCACGTCTATGACCGGGTCGCGAACCCGCTGACCAAGAAGCCGGTCGTGAACGGCCAGGCGGTGCGTGGGGCTGACGAGGCGCGTCTCCGCGACGCGAATGAGTATGAGCTTGACGGGCTGGTCAGTGATGAGGAGGACGAGGAGAGGGCGGCGAGGCGGAAGCTGTTAAGGGACGATGGGTTGGAGGACGACGGCCCGCTTCCGACTCCAAGCACGGTGGGGGGCAACAGTATCCGGGTTGCGTAGATACCTTACAGAGGGGCACATATGTAAAAGAGGAGGGATTCAGCATACTATCGGTATTGGGATGGTCTCTGGAGTTGGGTGCTGTTGATTAAGATGGGTGGGTTTGTGGCATATCATATTGCTTTCAACGTTGAAAGTGTCTGGTGGGACAGGTAATGATACGCGTGGTCACATGGCTTGCTCAACAATGGCGTGAAGCAACCAGGGCCGGTTAAGAGTCACTCCGATCTGACTATCACTTGCATACGTAGCCAGCTTCAAAACAAGGATATTGAGCGGTTACAACATCATGAGAGGCGGTGCCAAGCATCTTAGCTCCTCTCAGCAACGCGGGGCGTGCAGTACTCCGTATGCTTTGGAGACGGCAGCCTAACGAACAAAGCGATCACCAACGACCTGCCCGATTCGGTCGGGCATGTCATTGAAAGGCGTGGGACCAGGATATATTTTGAACAGTCACAGCCCCTCCTCTCCGCCGGTCTCGAATCAAACGCGCCGAAACCAGCTTTTGCAACCCCATCAACCTCACCAAGCTTGAACTGGACTTGAGTCCCCGGTTCTCGACCCTGCGAACGAGATGACAGCAAACGCAGTAGCCCTCAACGCGCAGTGCCTCTGCAAAGCCCAAACCTTCACAACCACTATCCCCCGCACCTCCCTGCCGTTGAAGGGCTCCTCATGCCACTGCGACTCCTGCAGACGTAAGTACCTAATCTCGACCCTATTGTTCTTCCTCCTCTCCCCAGCCATGCCCCTTTTTACTTGTATGCGCCTGCCAGCGAGATAGTCAACCATCCAAGTGCTCTTTCAACATAAGTATCCAAAATAACTAAACAAATCGAATTAAAAAAAACACAGACGTCACCGGCGCCCTGCGCTCCGCAGACGCCGAATGGCCCGGCCCGGCAGCCGATATCGCAGCCGCCGCTAATAGCGGCGATGGCACGCTGAAGCGGTACCAGTTCTCGCCGCGGTCGCATGTGCTCTTCTGCGGCGTGTGCGGGAGCAAGATGTTCTGGGAGGACATCGACTCGCCCCAGGCTTATCAGCCGCAGTCCGCCCAGCAGCAGCAGCGAGAGGCGGGAGAGGCGAGATACTTTGTGTTTGCTGGGGTTCTGAGCGCCGCCGCCGCCGCCGCCGACGGGGACGGGGACGGGGAGGATGTGGGTGTGGGGCGGCTTGTGCGGTACGAAGATCATATCTTCGCGGGCGACACGCTGGATGGCGGGGCGGTGTGTTGGCTGAGGCGGCTGAATGGGGAGGATGACGCAGCGGCGCATCCGGTGAGGGTGTGGCTGGGCGGGCGCGGGAAGAGTGAGCAGGTGCCGCCCGGCGAGCAGTGGCCTGCGATCAAGGACCTGGCCGCGCACGGGAAGAGCCTCAAGGCGGCTGGGGAGAAGGAGGGCTCGGTGCCGATCCGATGCAAGTGTGGTGGGGTGGACTTTGTGCTGCGCGCCGGCGAGGCGCAGAGGGATTTCGAGGCGCGGCAGAAGAATGGGGAGCAGCTGCCGTTCTTTGTCGACCCGGTCACGCACAAGTTCCTCGCCTCGCTGGACTGCTGCGACTCGTGTCGGATCTGGGCCGGGTCGGAGATGATGAACTGGACGTTTTCCCTGCTCAAGCACATTTCTTTTGCAGGGGGGAAGCCCGTCGACGGGGATCCCGGCAATATCACTGAGCTGAGGGCGGCAGTTGACGCCTGCGATCCCAGGCTCGGGACGCTCAAGTACTACGCCAGCTCACCAGGCGTCCAGCGGTACTTCTGCGGGAGGTGCTCTGCTTCGGTCTTTTACGCCTGTGATGGAAGGCCCGACATAGTGGACATTGCTCTTGGCCTGCTGGCATCGCCCGATGGCGCCAGAGCCGAGAGCGTCACCTCGTGGTCGCTGGGGGGCCAGTTTTCCTGGGAGCAAGATATGGTGGGCACATGGAGAGAGGGCATGTTGCACGCGGTCAAGAAGGACTCGGAGCAGTGGAGGATCGAGAGGGGTTACCCTAAAAGCTGGCTACGGGTTGCGAGGGAGCAGAAGGCGCAGGCGGGCGGAAATTAAGGGAGGGAGAAGATCTATCTGATAGTCAAGGTGGCGGCAAAAGAAAATCTAGGGAATTGTAATCAGCAAGGGACTTGAATAGGAGATGTAACCAGCATGGGAAGAGATATCTCGAAGCCCGTGAGACTGCCAGGCAAAAGGAAAACGTCACCTGTAGGATTCGAACCTACGCTCCCGAAGGAACTGCCTAACAAGCTAACTCTGAATTAGCAGGGCAGCGCGTTAACCACTCCGCCAAAGTGACAGAACTGAGGTTTCTGCCGACTACTGCACTTTATCAGCGAGAGGACAACGAATCCGCTTGAAATTGGACCGCCAGCCGGTCTTCACATCATGAAGCAAGGACAATCAAATAAAAACTGAAAAGGACGGGTAAATACGCCGATGTTGAATTTCAAATCAGCTCGATCCCGGATGTTTGATGCGGAGATAGTTCATACACAACGCAGATTTATATAGAATTAGTGTAAGGTATATATACATATATACACACCAGCAGTCGTTCAACCAATGTGCCAACCGAATCCACGAGAATTCCGTTTCTACTTCCATCGACCATGTCAAACAGTCCGACTTGCCATGCCGTCCGTACTTCAGACTAGACCGCAACTTGATTCATATCACAGCACTTAGGACCGCTTCGTGAAGACCAACTGCGCGCCGTCCTATGACCTCACATGTCAGGAACGATTCCGAAGCCAAGGTAGGACGAACATAAGCATCTACTCACCATAGGAAACAACGTCGCAAACACCCGGATCTCCTCCGACCGCTCGGTAGGAACATGCCGCCAATCCAGCTCCAGCGCCGCCTTGCCGATCATGACCGCCATGGTCAGGGGCACGTAGCGCCTGGCGAGACAGTCGTGGGGCCCGGCGCCGAACACGAGCCAGTTCCTCGTCTTGCTCTCCGCATCGCCCGTGATCCACCTATCGGGATCGAACACGTCTGGGTTCGGATACGCGGCCGGGTCGTGCAGCGCCGGGTAGCACGAGGGGATGACCATGGCGCCCTTGGGCACCGTGTAGGCGGGCGTGAGCGGGAAGGGCTTGGTCGCGAGGTAGGGGACGAAGATGACGGGCGGCCGGTGGCGGAGCAGTTCCTTGACGACCGCGTTGGTGTAGGTCAGCGACTCGAGCATGGCCAGGTCGAAGGGCTTGGATCGGTCGCCGTGGCGGGCAGCGAGGTTTTCTTCGCGCAGGCGCTCGAGCACGTCTGGGCGCTGCGCGAGGATCTGGAACAGCCAGGTCGTGGCGCTGCTGGAGGCGTCCTGCGACGCGAAGAGGAAGGTGAAGAGCGTCTCGGAGATCTCCTCGTTGGTGAACTCGCGGATTAGGTTGGGCGGCCGCTCCGCGTCGGTCTCGCCCGCCGCGATGCGCGCGCGGTACCGGTTGGACTCGAACATGTGCAGGACCCAATGATCGACGATGCAAGTGGGCTTTGCTCCCGTGGCCATGTTGGCTTTGCAGGCAGCGGCGCACTTGGCGAACTCGCCGTGGACGGCATCGGCGACGCGTTTGCCGCGCCATTGCTTGGTGAAGGGGATGTGCATGGAGAAGGGCAAGTTGACGAGCTCGAGGGCGGCGGTGACGAGGTAGAAGTCGTCCGCGATTTTCTTGACGGCCGACTGGGAGATGTAGTCGCCGAAGAAGGTGCGGCAGGACAGCGCGCAGTTGATCTCCCGGAAAAGAGACATAAAAGCCATGGGCCGACCCTGGTTTGCTTTGCTGGCTTCGACGAACTTATCAAAGTAATCGGCCAGCACCTTCTCTTGGACTGGGAGGTAAGTAGCCAGGGCGTTGTTGGTGAAGAGAGGCAACAGTCCTCTCCTGTACTCGGCGTGCGCCTTTCCCTGCAGAAATACCCAGGCATTGTGGCCAAGAATGTCTCTGGCGAGAGGCACGATGCAGGGCTCGGCGTATGCAGGCGACTTGAAGACTTTGTGGGCGAGGTCTCGGTCGGAGGCGAGCACAACGAATCTGCGGAAGAAGATGAAGGTTAGGAGACTATCTCGACCTCGCAAGTTCACCGGACACATACTTGTTGAAAACGGACACACAGCTGAGAGGGCCACTTGCCCACTGCGCGAGATATGCTTCGAACTTGGGGTTGAGTGCTTGGATAAACGGCCCGGTAAGCGGAATTTTGAATCGAGGTCCGGCAATTGAGCCCTTCCGATGGAGGTACATGACTAGAAAAGGAGTTAAGTTAGTTGACTGGGGCTATCCTGCGGGCTGGACATTCCTGTTCCCGTGCCTTGATCATAGACCACCACCGCGAGCAAGATCGTTGCAGCATATTGCCAGGCTGACCATCCGACGAGGGATTGTGCCAGATTGCCGTGCAGCTGCCCCTGGGAGGTCCGTGACTCCCATCCCGGCTGCATCGGCGGCAGCTCTCGGGGAATGCTCGAGGCGTTAACGACGTGGGAAGCCATAATGAACTACCGACCACGGCCACAAGCGTTCTGGCTGTTGAGGGGCGAAAAGATGAACACCAAGCCTTTTTGACTTATACATCCTCTCGAGCCGGACATAGGGGTCCCGATCCGGCTTCCGGACCACCGGGCTTGCTCCACTCCAATTTGCAGAATTAGGACTAGTCTCCGACTGGAGGTGGACACCCCTTGCCCAAGAAAAGCCGTACATCAAGCACGATATATGAGGGCCAGACGGAACGAAACGTATTCGGCGGCTAATACAGCGCCTTGTTTTCTTTTCTTCACTGTTTATTCTTTCTTTATTTTCTTGTTCTACTTCCTTCAATTTCTCTTTGTTTTCCTTGTTTTCTTCTTGGTATTAAAGATTTGGTTCTGCTTGCTTGACTCGTTCCAGGTTGCTTAGGTAGATTGTCGAGGCGAGTTTTGTGTACTGCTTTTTATGAGTGTGTGGCGGTGGACCATCCCTGATGGCGGAGACTAATCCACTTTAGGTTAAGCTTCCTCGTACCCCTTCACGACTCTCTCGGCAACTCGGGGATTTGAGTTCGCTGGTTGAGCGGGTAAGAAAAGACGTGATATGATCGAAACCTGGGCTGTTTCGACGCTGGCCTAGCGGTTTACTGCGTGGATATGCTGATTTCACCCTTTTAAACTGAATACACTGCCCGTCCACCGGGGCGAGAAGCCACAGTGGAGCCGCTACTCATTTCATCGTTCTAGTGCATGATCACTCCCACGTGTGGTGACTCTGCATAGCTTTGTGGTCTCGCTGCTCAGACCATCTCACTTTATTTTCTAAGCTAAATCGAGGCCTTCCTCTGGAAAATGCGCCACACTCTTCGCCGCTCCTGTTCTGCGTGTGCCAAATCTAAACACAGCTGCGATCTCGGCACACCCCGCTGCTCCCGCTGCATCAAGCGCGGCATCCAGTGCTTGTATGCGAACGAGCCACTCACAGCAGTGTCGCCAGGAGTGGATAAATCAGCGCTATCCGGCTCCTTGAGCCGATACAGATTCGCGTCGCTCGACCCCTTTGACTCATATCCGCCAACAAGGCTGCATCGGGACCACGTCCAGCGGCTCATCCACGTCTGTATGTATTACATCCTCGGCCTCAAGTTTGGTACCTACGGTAGCTGAGTGATTCAGTTTGCCACAAGATTGCCTTTCAGTACTACCCTCTGGACCTCAACGCAGCTACGAACCCCTTCCTCGTCTCATGGTGGCCGCTTGCGCTCGGCGATCCGGCCCTCTTCAATATCTCGCTGCAGGCAGCATGTCTTGACGAAGAACTGTTGGCCCAGAAGGGCTTCCATACTTCCGAACTCCTCATGGCCGACTCTGTCGCTCTCCTCAGACGAAAGGTTCAAGACGCGTCGCTGGCTGTCCAAGACGGGACCATGAACTCCGTCATCACTCTGGCGACCATCGAGGTAAGACATTCCGTTCTCGTCCTCGCCCCCCGAAGGCGACTACTCACATCCCACAAAATCTCAGTTCGGCAAGGGCAATATCAAGGTTGCTGAAATGCATGTGGACGGGGTAAAACGCCTGGTCGAGTTGAGGGGCGGCATTAATGCGGTGAGACAGACCAGCCCACTCACCGCGAGGATGGTCAGCTGGTAAGCTGCCATTGATTGTCGAACCGATTGACCTACTAACAGTCCCTCAGGGTGTCAATGCTTATCATGGGCCATCCCCAATTCGAGACGCAGGATGATGCTGGCGTCGGCCACGGCATACCTCCCATTCCGGAATGGCAGTGGGACCCTTCGGCACATCTTGATGTCGTGCCCGAGCTCAGCGGTGTCGGTATCAGCTCTGAGGTCAGGAATGTCTTTCTCCGCCTCCGCAACGTCTTCCACTGCGCGCAAACTATACCGTTACCATCTACACGTCTTCATGACCTGACATGCTTCGTCATCCACCGGCTGTTACTCTCCGTCCCGGACACAGCAAGCTCTCAGTCATCGGTGCTCACAGAATGCGTCCGATACGCCACGATACTCTACATGTTTACCATCCAGGGGCCGACTTATTACTCACATGCAGTCATATTCAACCAAATCCTCAACCAATTTGCTGAACGCTTTAAGGAAATCGAATCCATGCCTCACATATATAATTCACTTCACGTCTGGTTAGTTACCATTGGGATGGCAGCGTCGGCCGGCACACCCCATTACCAGTGGTTTACCGACACCGCACGAGCTGTGGCTGCCTTGTTGCAGCTGGGTGGTTGGGACGACGTCCTCTCCGGGATCCAGTCGATCTTATGGTTGGAAACGCATGGGAGCCATTGTACCTTCCAGGTTCACTGGGGCCCTGTTTTGGATGTTGCTAGTCACGCGGAGCCCCCAGGCCCCCAGGTCGTCGCAGCCCGTCTTTCCCCAGGCGCTACTAGACTTAGTATAGGGTTCATATGAAATAACATTGCGAGTCTAGACCCACTCACTGTCTTCGGGAAGGTACCACTGTAAGCGGCATCACCTCTACAGCAACCTAACCTCAATCTCCTCCTCCCGGCATATTGACACCTTACGATGTCCAACGCAATCAATAAACCGGTCCAGCACACGAGCACTCCTCTCCTCACCTCGAATATGTCCTGATCCACCAATAAGTGCCGGTCTGTCGTTTGACCACAAAACATACTGAAACAACATCCCACCAGTTTCTACTTGCGGTTCCCAGCCTTCCGCAACTCTAAGCCAGAGAGCAAAAATGACTTGTCCCGGCGGACAAAAGGAGGAGTCGCTCGGATTATGCCCAATAACAGGATTGAACTGTTGACCTTCGCATACCATATACAGGTGGACTCGGTATTAGTACGATGCTCTAACCAGCTGAGCTAATCGGGCGCTTCAATTGGTTGAACGGCATGCTTCTACTGTTTTATAAGGCGCTTCGAGCAGCTTGAGAGGTCATCTGTCAGTTACGTGAACTACTAAACTAACGATCAAACGGGAAGAAATATGAAGTGGAACTTTGGAAGGAATATGAGTAAGAATAACCGCGTTACGGCTAACTTACGAGCTCTCGTTTAGAGCACCCCATAAAGTCGCCGTACTACCTACGACAGCTACTAAAGTCTCCTAAAGAGTTGAGGACAGATCGTATAAGGTAGTGAAAGAACCATGCCGGGTAGTGTATTCCAATTTACAAGTCCCGGACTATAGAAGATTCCGTTTCAACTTTGAAAGGCCAAAAAAAGGTGGAATTTTTGGGAAGGAAGAGCCGGCATGAGGGGCGGCGGTTTAGGGCTGGGTCGTCGCTTCTTCGTTTTGCGCTTTCACACTCCTCGGCCGTCTGGCTAAATCGCATCTGCACGCTTTAGAGCCGACAGCCTGATTAAGCTGAGGTGGTTTTGCAACTGCACGGTCGAAACCCCCACACATTGGGGAGACAGGAAGTCTACCCGGACTCCGAGACCGTCGATTAGTTGGTCGGTTTACCAGCCGTGGCTCCAATTTCCCTTTACATTGAAACCAGAGCCCCAACAGCTTACGTACGAGATATTTTGACTCCAACCACTTGAAAATGACGCTGCCTGGTGACCACCTCAAACCTGCAAAGGGCCCTGTCAAGTTCAAGTTTCGGTCATCCGATTTATTTTGCTGGAAATCGTGCTGTGCATCCATCCTAGGTAAACCAAAGGCGCATCCGCAACATTCAGTAAGGTATTTTCAAGTTACGCTGCTGCTTACCACCGGATAATCTCAGGCCAAGCAATATAACTTATCACGGCCCGAATTTCTAAACATGTGCTGATGAAGCAGAGCAGATCCTGGATGCCTTTCTCAGGCTGCGGCAGGACTACCACCCGAGTGTATTGTTCACTCAGCAAACAGCGATGGAACATTCCATACGTGGGATGGCGTGTTCTAAGGCGGATCAAAGGTCGCAGGAGATCACACAACCTCATTCTCAGATCTGAATCCGGGCATCCGGGTATTGTACCTAGCGCCACCGCCGCGCGGGAGGACGGCACCGCCAGCCGCGAACGTCGGCGCAGATCAATGGATCATATCATGCCTCTGCATATTACTTCCCCCGATAAGCCCCTGACAAGGAATCCTCGCTGTTGGCCGGTCCATAGATCGCCAAAGCACGATTACAGCCGCCGGGTCATGCTCTACACACGCTTCTCAACGATTTTCGGTGGTTATTACCGCCGTTGGCGCCCCCTGCATGTTGAGATTGATCATCTATTGGCTTCAAGCTCCGTCCATCCTTCAGCCTCCGATGAAGCGGCTCTGAAAGACGATTCCCGGAACCAGCCGCCCTTCAACACGCGACGGTACGCCTGAGGGTTTGTTAAGGTTAATTAAGGCAGGGCCGGTAAAAGGCCGAGTGACCCGATAATGTTGTTCCGCTAGCCCTGGACTTCGGGAACGGCGAGACTGCGCCATATAAATGTGGGAAGAGCACCATACGATGCGGCAATGAACATGGCGCCATCGCCATTGTCTGTCGTTACTGCTTTCCGTCGACGAAGGCCAAAGGAAGTGCCCGAAGTTTGGAATTTGGTCGATCCTGCATACGGATATATCTCATCCCACGCTTCCCCGGATTCTCCCCCCGATCTGACCCCAGAGGGGAGCCGAGTTTGCGGGGATTCCCACGGGGTAATCTGCCACTCCAGCAAAGAACATAGAAACGAGAGCCATACATCTTGTCTGTGTCACGTTACGATCTGAGAGCGCCCCATGCATCAGCTCAGCCCCATTATCGCCCTGTTGGGCTTGTGGGCAGGCAGCTCGCATGCATCGCCCTTCGACAAAGCTGTTACTCTCAACGATTGCTTGACCAAGGCCGGCGTTCCGGTGGACACTTCTGGGTCTCCCGACTACAAGCTCGACACTTCGTCGTTCAACCTGCGGCTCAACTACACGCCGGTTGCTGTTGCTGCCGTTACCACGACCAAGCATGTGCAAGACGCCGTTGCCTGCGCCAGACAAGTGGACATCAAAGCCAATGCGAAATGCGGTGGCCACAGCTACGCCTCGTTCGGGCTCGGTGGAGAGGATGGACACTTGGTCATCGAGATGAGCCGGATGAACAAGGTGGTCTTAGATAACACCACCGGCATTGCAACGGCAGAGGGCGGTACGCGGCTTGGCCATCTCGCGTGGGAACTCTGGAACCAGGGCAGCAGGGCCATCAGCCATGGTACATGCCCAGGGTGAGTCAGACTTTCCTCCCTATGGTACCAAACTCATGCTGACATAGTACAGTGTGGGAGCCGGTGGCCACGTGCTGCATGGTGGTTACGGTGTAAGCTCCCACACTCACGGACTTGCCCTAGACTGGCTGGTCGGCGCGACCGTGGTTCTGGCGAACGCGACCATCGCCAACTGCTCGGAAACTGAGAACCCCGACCTCTTCTGGGCATTGCGCGGCGCGGGCGGCTCGATGGGAGTCGTGACCGAGTTCCGCTTCAAGACCTTCCAGCCTCCGCAGAACCTGACCTACTTTGTGGCGTCGGTGCAGTGGCCAACAGAGGCAAGAGCTCTTGTTGGGGTGAAGGCGGTCCAGGAGTTTGCCGAGACCATGCCCGCGGAGCTCAACATGCGCCTGTTCATCGCCAGCCGTTTCATCAACCTCGAGGGTTTGTACTATGGCGATAAGGCCGGGCTGCAAGCCGCTCTTGCACCGCTGATTAAGAAAACAAACGCAACCCTGGCATTGACCAAGACAGGAGACTGGCTGGATCAGATCAAGCATTTCGGCGGTGGCGGGAACATTGACCAGGGGCACGGCCATGAAGAGGTGAGTTAGAGCCAAGCCCCGGTAAGCGAGCTATCACTGACTCAGCCCACCCAGCACGAGAACTTCTACTCGACAAGCCTGTACACAAAGGCTCTGAGCGATGAGCAGCTCCAGAGCTTCGTCAGCTACTGGTTCAAGCAAGCCAAGGCCAACAAGCGGGACTGGTACGTGCAGATCGACCTACACGGCGGGCAGAACTCGGCCGTCTCGGCACCCGCCGCGGACTCGACCGCGTACGCCCACCGTGACTACCTCCTCATGTACCTGTTCTACGACCGCGTCGACAAGGGCGTCACCTACCCGGCCGACGGCCACGTGTTCATGGAGAACTTTGTCGGGAACATCACCCAGACCATGGACAAGAGCGCCTGGGGGATGTACATCAACTATCCGGACTCGAGGCTGGACCAGAAAGATTCGCAGGCCAATTACTGGGGCGCTCACCTGGCGAGGCTGCAGGCCATCAAGAAAGCGGTCGATCCGGACGATCTGTTCCACTACCCGCAGGGCATCCTGCCTGCGTAGGGCTTGGTTGGAGGAGAAACATGAGCAGATAATATATTCTCCGCTGCTAGAGGATGCCTGCATGGAAGAGGAAGCACTGGGTGAGCCCGTATCATGGGAAGGTCTCAGAATGTTGGTAACTGGCATTATTCTAGAATTGCATAACGTTATACGAGTTAGCAGTTAAATGCGGAATAGACAGTGAGCTTCTCTCACATCATTGCGCAAATCTGGCGCCGGCATTGAGGTTCTCTGTCCTTGATGCATGTACTACCTTAGTTATATGCAGTGATACAATGCTTGCGTCTCAGACCTGCGGATGCTGCCTGCCCCTGAGCTGCATCAGCGGCCCACAAAGTGGCAGTCAGGATTCCGACCTTATATCCATGTGTCATCAAGTACCACTGGGATAGGTTTCCTGGTCGGCGACCACGGAGCAGGGTTCTTGTTAGATGCAGCACGAAGGGTTTCGTAGAAGGTGTACTTCAGCGCAGAAGCATTTGTGCGAGGTTCCGAGGGAGGTGCACAACGATGCCAACTTGGGTCTCCCTCTCTTGCTAAATGTCCGGCCTGAAAAGCAAAACAAAGCCTCACTTGAATACCTTATTTATGCATTCCATCATGTATACTGACTGACAACAACAGTAGAAGAAAACTTTTCAAAAGCCAGCGGACCACTGACGCCGAGCAATGCAAACTCTACCTACGCAAACCCCAGACACTAATCAAGCCCCCACATCCCGATCATAGCAACCCATCAGAGCCAAGCCAAACAGCTCTCCAAGGACTTCCGCCGCCTCAAACGGACGACCCAACCAGTCCAGCTCCACTCCTCGCATCGGCACGTCGTCAACCTCCTAAGCAAACCGCACCTCGTCGAACAATCCCGCCCTGACCTGCACCAAGCTCGCCAGCTCAAACAGGAACGACTGCAGCACAATGACATTAGTCAGGACGTGCGACACCGACACCGTCTTATCCTCCGTCGGCGTGCTAGCACCGTCGGCATCAGCGTCGCCGTCGTCGGTCTGCTCGTCCTCCGACGGTGCCAGCAGCGCATCTTCGCCCCCGCCCTCCTCGGCTTTGGCCTCTTCGTCCGCCGCCAGTTTCTCATCAGATGCAGAGACGCCGCCTGCTGTCCGTTGCCTGTCAAAGCTCAGAGCAATTGGTTCTAGTTGGGTTTCGTTGGCATGCTTGGTCTCCGGGAGCCCCACGCGTCTGGCAAGGATACTTTGGTCAATAGCCTGGAAGGCCTTGGCCTGACTTGCGAAGGCATCGGGTGTGCTTGGAGTGATGGGCCGGCCGGGTGAGAAAGACCGACCGGCCTGTGTTGGTGGTCGCAGCGGCGTGTCAGTAGGGGCGAGGGGGGCAGACGTCGCGCGGTCTGGAATGGTTCGCTTTGGTTCTTTGTTGTGGCCTCGTGGACTGCCGGACCGTGTGGGCGTGCCGAGCTCTGAGAGGATACGCTGGGCGAAGCCCTCGAGTCCGGACGGCCTTTCCCGGGATGCGTTACGGCCGTCGTCAAAGGTCACCGGTCGTTCTATGGTGGGGGTGCCTGCCACGGCGGTTGATGCTTGCGAAACTGGTGTTCTGGTCCGTAGAGGTAGTGGTTGGCTCGCACTATCCGCGATCTGGAACGCCTCCCGTCGCTGTTGCAGTAGGTCGTCGAAGCGCGGGACAGTCTCCCGGTAAGCCACCACTTGGTCGCAGAGGGTCTGAAGGATCTTCAACAAGCGCGGCAGACTCGATTGTGTCCACCTCGGACGCCGGCGGGATTCCCGCATGGCCTGCATCTGTTTGTACTCAACGTATTCCTGCGAGTCGGGGTCCAACGGCGGCTCGGGCAACGGGGGACTGTCGTCCTCCTCGTCGTATTCGTAGTTCTGTGGATTACGCATAAACCAGCCTTCCAGGTGCATGAAGCCACAAACGGCGAGGTCAAAGATGGCCTCGGTCAGGGCAAGGTTTATATCGACTGGGTTGAGAAAGAACGTCTCGAGCCGGTCGAGCACGATGTTGAGTAGGGGATCACTTGGGTGGAGAGTATGCGACCGAACGTCTCTTGGCGCTCCAGGAAGGCCGTCTGGTACGGCGGGCAACTTGTGGTTGTGGGTAGATGTCCTCGGTGTGACCAACCTGATGGAGCACGGGTGGTTCTCTAGTCGTACCAAGGTGTCCTTAAGGATGTTATCGTAGATTTCATCAAAGTTGTCCTGCCCTCCCACACTTCCAGCCAGGGACATGAGATACTCGACCTCTTGCTGGTGGGCGCCCGAGGTGCGATGCTGAGACTCGCCGAGCACGCCTTCTGTGTAGAGTAGGGTGATAACGGCATACCGGTGATGCCTCTTAAGGATCACCGAAACCAGCTGAAGAGTGACGTAGATTGTCTGGTTGTTCTGTGAACGGAGGCAGGCCAGGATCAGATCGACGAGGTTGAAAAGCAGTGGGTCTGCGGCAGCCTCGCCTTTGGACGCCATCATGGTGGCTAGATCGAGCGACTTGCGCTTGCGCGCGGCGCTGACCTTATCCCCGGACTTAGCGCCGACAGGCCCAGCAATATCAGGTAGTCCGAGCAGGTAGTGGAGGATGAGATTGACCATGTCGGGATGATCCAGTGATTCCAAAATGCGGCGAAGGTAGGTCAAAACAGCGACTGATGAGCCACCGTCGACGTCAGAAGACTCGAGCAGCGAGGGGTATCTGTGTCGTGGTGAGCAAAACGACGACTTGTTTCCTGCGGACGGCGGCGACGGGGAGGACCTACAGCAGCTGTTGCAGGAAAATGACTTGGAAGTGCTCCAGAAGCGTCGACTTGACCTCGACAGACCTGCAGTGGTTCAAGACATCCTGCCAGAAGAGGAGGTTGGAGAGAAATGTGTCGAGATGCGACTGGAACTCGAAGGAGCAGGAACTGACGATTTCGTAGTTGGACTTGGGATGTTGGTAGTCGGAGAATGCAAGAATGGGCGGCAGTTCGTTGGGCGGATGGTCGATCACAAGCTTGCGGCTCAGTTGGCTATACAGAGCTCCCAATCCAGTGGCCATTATCGTCGACAGGTCGCTTTCGACAATCCATTGCTCCAGCATAACCGAACTTGAGGCTGCCTCGATGATGTAGAGCAGGCCGGTCCTGGCAAAGTCGCCGACCTTGCCCTCGTGGTGGATGTAGTCCACGAGCAGGTAGAACAAGGGAAAGTCCTGCTTTTGCGTCCTGCCTGCGAATTTCTCACGGTCGTCCAATTGCTTCGCCGTTGACGGGCCATTTTGTTGCGACTTGAACCAAGCGTTCAGAATTTCGGGGTTGAGGCGGATCTTGGTCGTGATGTTGAAGGCGAGCTCGACGACGCGGGCTTCTGTGTCGGCGCTCAGACGGATGCCATTGGTGCCCGTTATGCGGACCAGCAGGTTAGTCAGGCTGATGGCGAACGCGTCGTTCTCGACAAAGGCCTCCTCCTCGCTCTCGATCAAACCCGCAAAGAAGAGGACAGCCTCCTTGACTATCCACTCGTTGAAGGAGCTCGTCGCTATCTTGGCCACGGGGATGTAGACCTGCTTGGCGGCAGCGAATGCAATGCAAGGGTGGGGTAGCGGCCGGCGAGACTCGTCGCTCAGCAAGTTCGTCAGCTCCTGCAGGCGGATCTCGATCTGCTCGGCGGCTTCATGGTCGTGGGCGAGACTGGAGGAGTTGCGCCAGATGTGCTGGGCCGAGTCAGCGCGCGCATCCCGTCCCTCTCATGGTGCGATGCTCACCAGCAGCTGGCTGTACTCCTTCTCGAACCGGTGCAGGCGACGGGCGGGATCCTTCGCAAAGTCCCTGCGGGAGCTTGCCGACGTCAGCGGCGTGTGTGCTAGGAGGCGCGACCACTGAGGGGAGCGAAGCTGTTAGCGGATGCGTGGACCGAGCAGTCCGTTGACTGTTCTGATGATGGGGTTCCTCACAAAATCCATGGCGTCTTTGGCTGCATCTCGAGGACACGTCCAAGCTGGGCAGTGCACACGACGACTTCGCCCAGGAGTTGCTCAATTGCATGAAATACCGTGTTCCAGATGTCGCGAAATTGTTTAGCCGTTGGAGTTGACAGGCCACTCAGGTCCGCTGCGACCAGGGGCATCCGCGTGGAAGCACGGACGCTGTCCAGGGTCTACGGAAGCCGAAATCGAAGTTTGGAAACACCAGAAAACCAGTATATACGCTCACCCCAAGTGTAGCACACTGCATATAGCTTATATACTGCTTACGTAGATAATCCCCCTTAATATCAAATCATTCCTCTCAGCTATAACTATCCTCTTTTTATATATCAAGGCTGTGACGGAAGGTGCATCCAGGGTTGGGGTTGTGGCTGCACTTCCGTATCTGGAAAGGCTAGTACACAGGGTAGCCCGTGCGCCCGTAATTCTTCCATGATAGCCATGCCTGTATTTTCCTCCCTTTTCCTCTCCTTTCCTCAGCTTTTGATTAAAGAGAATAGAGTAGTATTTGCAGT
>MU860374.1:0-22266 GCA_033296875.1 Achaetomium macrosporum | reverse complement strand
GACCATCCCGTAGATCCAACACGTCTGATCAGATGTGGGAGCTTCCGAGTTACAGGGCTGTTTCAACAGTAGGTAAACTCCTCCGAGTCCCCCGGCAAGAGATATTGGTCTTCGATGATATTGACGTTTGCCTTCATTTGACTGAACTTGCCGACGGTCGGGCCCGTGGTTGCCCCAACCTTGTAGACAAAAGCCCCTTGTGATGACCCCAGAAGCCCCGACTCTGTGGGTTGTCTGAGAGACGCGTCAAAGGTCGCCTGGTCCGGGAACTCCTCAACAAGGTCATATTTGTCCACCCAGGTCTCAAACGAAGGCAGCGTGTTCTCCCCGATCCGGGCCTTGCTGAGCGGCATGATCAAAGCCCAATCGAGGCGGCCATTGTTTGCGGTGCGCCTCTTCTAGCCCGATGCACAATAGACGGTTCCTAGCACATGCTCATTGTTGTCGAAAAAACGCGACCATTCCGTTGAGATCATTCTGGGCCTTGTCCTTGATTTGCCCAGTAAACCGCTCGATGGTCTGCTTTCGATGAATTCCATGACTGTGTTTCGAGCGAGGAGGATGCTCAAGCTTGGGAGCTGCATGTTTGGGACCTGTGCCGTTCTCGACCACTTTCCAAAGCTCCGATCCCTTCTCGGGTGCTTCGATGATAACTCCCCCATCAGCATCGACACTCAGTTTGAATCCAGCGTATGCTGGACGAACGAGGTGGTAGTTTGTCAGAGCGACTTTTACCCCGTTCGGATACTGGTCGGTTTTGATTTCTAACCAGCAACCCAAAGTGCCGATGAGGGGGAGAACTCATTGCCGTCACTCGCCGTCACATAATTGCAGGCGCCTATGTCGTCTCCCAGATTGACAGTTCTCTGGTACGGTGTCTTGGGGATTAGATTGTAGGCCTTTTGGCTTGCTTCAATCTGCTCTCGGCTGCGACGGGTCGGTATCAAAGGAAATGGGCACTGCTCGACAATGCTGTGCTCCAAGTGAGCATGAAGGTCGGCGTACTTAAAAACCGCTGGAGATATTGTTGAATCTCTCCAATCACGGGCGGCCACGTTGACTCATGGCACTCGTAATCGACCGAGATGTACACCGTATTCGGGTTTCTGTCGTCGTTGGTTGAGAAGCCAAGCTTGAATAGACAGATGGCCGTGGTATGGCCCTTTGTGCCAGGATGGCTCTCCATTATCCGAGCAACCTTGTCTTTGATGTGTGCCCAATCTGTGTCCAAACCCCGAGCGAGGAGCTGGGCTGGTACAGGAGACATGTACTTCGGAAGCGTCAGCTCCTCAGCGATCATTTCGACGGCAATGTCGAGCTGCGCGAGGCGCTTGCTTGCGAGGCGCTTCGAATCAACAAATTTCTTGACCCTTGTCACAGCGCGGCCCCAGGTGATAGAGCAGCTCTCGTCCAACCAACGCGCCACGAAGAGAATGGCTGGCTGGCCTTTCATGAGTGTGCCGGTGTTGCATGGCATTCTTGACACCAGCTCGACTGCGACAATGTCTTCACGTTCTCGGCGGAGAGGATTCGGCTCGTCTCGTTCTCCAGAGTCCTGCGTCCTAGCTCTTCGTAGATGGCATCGCATTGGTCGTCCCATTCCCCAGTCACAGGAAGCGGGTGCGGTGAAGGGGCCGCTACCCGAAGCCGAACGTTGAAAATGGAGAATTCGCCGGCATCGCTGGAGTCGGAAGATGTGGCTTCCGATCGCCGAAGGCGTGCGCGCTTCCGGCGGTCATCTGCTGAGTCGGGGTATGGGTATTGATTGAGGACCATGATGGGCACCTGCAAACATTTCCTGCGTCAGAAAAAGAATACAAGAAGATAAACACGACGAAGAAGACGACGAAGAAGAAGACGAAGAAGAAGACGAAGAAAAAGAAGATGAAGAAGGAGAAGAAGACGAAGACCGACGACAACAATGACGAAGAGGACGACGACGACGACGACGACGACGACGATGAAGACGATGAAGATGATAAAGACGAAGAAGAAGACGAAGAAGAAGCTAAAGCTAAAGAACAAGTAGAATTAGTAGCCAAGTGAATTTCGTTTTACCTCCGAAGGTATGAGTCCGCCTGACTTCTATAGCCTTATTTGGTGTACGGCTCTTTTCGGCCAGAGGGAGCCATAGTCAAGAGCCTGGAAGAATCGTGAAAGAGATGTGTATCCGGCTGTGAGTCGGTCCAGAGAGATGGAAGGCCGCCAAAGTCTTGGCGAAAGGCGAGGCGGGTGAACTGTTGAGTGCTGTATTTTTGAGGGAGGAGAAAGATTGATAGGCAGGAATAGGATTGCAAGGTAAAGAACAGAGCCAACATGTGATTGTAGTTTGTGGTCGGTTAGTTGGTGGTAAGAGGAATGGTTTCCTGGCGCGACCAGTGCTTGCAAAATGCCTTAATAAATGCCATCCACAGTAGCACATCATGGATACCATAGCGCGCCACCCAGTTCAGGCAGCACGGTCGCTGGTATGATGTCACCTACAGGATCCGGGCCATGTAAACAGTAAGGTTCTGGGTCACCCATTTTCCCATACAAATAAGATAACTCTGAGACTTCAGAATAAATTCAATACTTGGCAAGACATGCTAAGTGCGTCGCAAAGTTCGAAGTTCGAAGTCCGTGAGGCTTAGGCTGATGTTCACTCTGACTCGTGAGATCTCTCAGCCGTGACTATGGCAATGACATGGAGACCGTTGAGGACGTTGGCATCATACCCGAGCGCCCTGGCTGTAACTCACAACAGATACAATTCCCTCTCATCCAACATACGGTATACCAGATGGAGTGCTGCATTCCAAGCCAAATTCAAAACCAGGCAGCGCTGTATAAGCTTGCACTTCACGATACCTAGTTCTTGCAGCAGTGCTCATGCAAACGGAAATAGGAGGGATCTCCGGGCCCAAGGGAGATTCACGATTTCGAAGCGCCGTGATTGGGCCAGAGCCCAGCAGCAAGCCGCAGTCGCCAGGGTAGGAAGCAGCGATTGACCACTTGTTGATGTCTGCCTTCTGGGTGTGTTTGGTATGCACAATCAAACACCAGAAATCAAAGGGACGAGGGGGTTTCCTCACTTCTTTCTTGACCCGCGATGTCTCTGAATTCTGCTACTTTTTCCTACCTGTTTTTCGCATTTACATTTGTCCTCCTTCTGACCTTTCACTTATCTCTCCTCCTCTCTGCTAGCGAGACTAGGGATCATGGAAGTTGCCTCTGGAGTCGTCTCCCTGACTTGGGACGTGTTTGATTGCACTGTCCGGAGTGAGTAGTTAGAGGTCTGCAAAGTCCGGTGTTGCGGCAGGATGCTAACCCTTCTGTTGTGTTCAAATTTCTCACCGCTCTGGTTGACATGCCAAGAGAATATGAGCAATACAGGCTTCAGCTTATCATCGAGTACAACCGAGTTCTCGCCTGGGGCAAGGCGGCGGGCCTGATCGATGTCCCGAGAGGCTCTACTCTTGGTGCTACCTTGGGAGCGGAAGGCATCGAACTCGTGGCAATAGTTGCGCGGATACAGTGGCTTCTTTCGGAGTTCAGAGACCTTAACGCTCGCTATGGCAACGAACTTCCCCAGTCTGGCAAGGAGGGTGACAACAAGACGGATCTCCACGAGCAGCCGACAAACGTGGATGTCCTCAAAGGGATCTCGAGTCTGGCTATCTCGTACGAAGCGAAGAAAAAGGAGCGCAGGCATCTTCGGGGCACCAACCGCATCCGGGAGATGTTGGGGAAGACCGGCCGAATTACGAAAGATATCATCACTCATCCGGTCCGCGTGCGATGGATAGCGATGGATAAGGAGGCCTTCGAAGCGCTCCTGAAGAATCTCCATGTCCTGACGGAACGGCTTCACGAGCTCATGAGAAACCATCGCGAGAAGCAGATTGACGATATCACTGCCAAGACCTACAGGGAGATGATCCTCACCAGGAACAAAGTCCAGGAGCTACAAGATATGTTCATGGCTGTCACTAGCTTGGTATCCAGATCCGCGGGCATTCGCAGGGAACATAATGCCCATTTGAATGACAGGACGCTTCAAGACCTCGTCCGGCTGAAGATAATCAATCGTGCTTCCGACTACTTACGCCTCTCCCGTCCCAGCACCTCTGACCTTGCCCGCAGCCTAGTCACGGCCCACAGGTTCAGCGACTCAGAACTCAGCGAACGTTTTGAATGGAACGAGAAGCAAGTCGGCGCCCCCGAGCTCCTCCCACGCCCACGGGGAATCCTGTCCACCGACAAAGGCAAAATCCCCGTGTGGATCGAGTGGAAGTTTCTCGGCGATATCCCGCCCAACTCCCCCGAAGACCAGACATCCGCAGTCCGTACAGCAGCGCTTGCAGAGATGCTGCGGCTCCCCAAGCCCGCCTCTCTCCACGCGCCCGACTGCGTCGGATTCTTCGACGACCGCGGAGTCAGCGGGGCGTCTCGTTACGGATGGATCTTCAAGATGCCCGAGGGCAGCGACAACAACACGCGCGTAGGCTCGCTGCATGATATCCTGGGCGACGAGCGGTACAAGCCGAGCTTGTCGCAACGCGTGGTCATGGCATCCAAGCTCTGCTCGACGGTGCTGTCCCTGCATGCCGTTAACTGGCTTCACAAGGGCCTCTTCAGCGACAATGTTATCTTTCACTTCACCGGGGAGGATGATGGCACCGGCGGAGGGCTCAGCTACGACCCCGAAAAGCCTGTCCTATCTGGGTTTGAATTCTCCCGGCCGGATGGCACGCCAACAACGGTGAGAGACATGGACAACTTTTGGGATATGTACCGCTGGCCGTCGATCCAGCGGGAAATGCCTACGGAGAGGAACTCGACGAAGACATATGACGTGTACAGTTTGGGCTTGGTGCTGCTGGAGATCGCCCACTGGGAAAAGCTGCACAAGCTGATGCATTTGGGAAGAGAAGAGACGGTGGATGATCCCAAGGTGCCGGGCGTGCCGTTGGAAGAGTCGGCGATGGTGAGAGACTGGCTACTCGGCATCAAGGACGGCGCGCCGTTTGAGGCAGCGGGCAGGCCAAATCCGCTGAAGGAACTCCGCAATACCGCGGGAGACCGGTATTGGAAGGCGGTCGAGAGGTGTGTCTGGGCACATGGCGTGAAAGGATTCGGTGTGGAGGAGCTGGAGGACCAGTCCAACGATTCCACTGTGGGAATAGCATTGCAGGAGGCATTCACTACATATGTGGTAGAGGAGCTGAGGTCTGTCCACATTTAAGGGCCTTCTAGCACGGAGTCGGTCTCGATTCGGGGCTGTGTAGCCAGCTGTCAGGTAACAAACATTAGCTAAGAGACTTTTCTATTGTGCACAAGTGCCTAGCCAACATACCGAACAAGGCTACAAATCCGGAACCTATCATAACTGTCTCCGTCCAGCTGGCGACTATTACACGTACTCTAATAGTAATCTGTTAATCAACTACCCGGCCCATTCTTCTATACTATCTACGTCTAGAGTACAGTAATTGTACAGTCTATCCCTCTGTCTACCCAAGTCTTATTCCAAGAAAAGAAAAGAAGAAACACTGGGTATCACTCCCCCTTCCACTTCCACTGGGCATGCCGGTGCAACATGTAGTCCTTGCTTTGGATGCTCTTATAGATCCCGTAAAACCCGCCCAGCGGCCGCTGCCTCTTCAACCAGTGCCTCTTCTTCGAGCTGGCCGCCTCCGGGTCGACATGGACCTTGTCCCACACGCTCGGTAGCGTCCCGGCATTGTACTTCTGCCGCAGCGTGTCATACCACTCCCGGCCGCCGTATATGGGCCAGAACTCGTCCTGTGCATAGTACGTGTGCGCGTACAGCCACTTCATGCCGCCCAGCTCGCGCACCTTGTGCTCCAGCTCGCGGTTCTTCTTGACAAACTCGGCCGGGTCGGAGGGACCCCAGCCCCAGACGCCGACGTTGAGCATCATGTCGTCCTCCTTCTTCTCGACGCCCTCCGGCAGCGTGGTGAAGGGGTGGAAAGTCGGCGGGCCACGCCTCTTGAGCGGGCACAGCCACAGCGGCCAGATGCCGAGCTCGGACGACGTGTAATCGACAAACCGCTCGGTCGTCTCAAACGGCATGGCAATATCCTGCACCACAAACCGCGCACTCTCTCCCGAGCCGTGCAACGCCCGGTACATCATGCGCGTGTGCAAGAAGTCGTCGAGGAACCAGCGGAAGAACCTCGTAAACGGCACAAACTTGAAGTACTCAAACGCTGCCCTCCCAACCCAGAACCCGCCCCGGTCATACCTGAACAGGTACTCCCCGAGGGGAACATAGTCTACAGGAGCGTTCTCAGCTCCAGACTCCGCGGCCGCCGTCTTGTCCCTCGCATGGAGATAAAACCACGGATCCCACGGCCCACTAAACGTCTGCGGCCTCACACCATCAGGTTTCTCATCGGTCAACCTGCCGGTGACGACCACGCCATGCTCCTTGCTGAACAGTATCCCATCCACATAATCATTCTCCGCCTTCCTCACCTCCTCCCTCACGGTCTCGACCGCCTCCGCCACACTTCTCGTGCGCCGATACCTCGTCTGCACAAACCGCCTCGCCCGCATCAACCTGACCTCCAAAAGCGTGGTCAGCCCCAGCGTCCCCACGGCGCCCGCCGCGCCGCGGAACAGATCCGCCCTGTCCCCGCGCGGCGCCACATCCTCGACGACCGTCCCATCCGCAAGCACCATCTCGACTCGGCCGACCGTCTCGTCAAAAAACCCCTCCCGGAACGAGCTGCTCTCGCCCGCGGTGCCGGCGAACCCGCCGCCGGCCGTGATGCCGGGGAACTCCATCACCACGGGCGGCACCAGACCGTGCGGCAGCGTGGCCTCGACGAGCCGGTCCATCGGCACGTTGGGCTCGACCAGTGCCACGCGGCGGGCCGTGTCGACGGCGAGCACGTTGCGCAGGGCCGAGATGTCGACGTGGTTGGTGGTGGGGTGGCGCGGGCGGGTCGAGTTGGTGCTCCCGTGGAAGATGCGGTAGGGCTCGTTGCGCTGGTAGAAGGCGCGCACGGCGGAGGCGATTTTGGAGACGGCTGCTTTGTGGCGGTCCATTTTTGTTTTATTTATATTGTTTTGGGTTATAAGGGGTAGGTTCACATTGCGGTGCTTGGGCCTGGGAGGGGATGCGTGGTTGATGTTGATGGTTGAGATGAGAGGAAGGGGTTGAGATTTGGGAATTTTGATGTGGGTCCGTTCACTCACTTGGCCTTTATGTGAACTTCATGTGAGAGCTCACTCACTCACCAGACTCGTTGGATGAGGTTGAAACCACCTGGAAATCACTGCCACGACCCAATTTCAACTACGCAGGGTATAATTGAGTTGCGCGTATGTACGACCTTAGCCTTCATAACTCATGCGCCTTCTACCCGCTATTCCCAAGCTATGCTCCTTAACTCTATCATCACCCACCGATCCTCTCATCCCATGGGGTATCAGGTATGGTACGGTACGGAATACTACGAAATCACAACTTCGCAACCCCCTCCTCAGGCACCGTCCGCTCCCTAATCATCTGCCAAACCCTCGCCTCGACCACCTCCTCCTCCGAAACGCCACTTGGCAAGTCCGGCCTCGGATCAAGGTCAAAGTCAAGCCTAACCTCCTCCAACGTCCGCGCCTTAACCAAAACAAACCGACTCTCCCCCACAGTCCCCACCCCCTTTCCCTTTTCCCCTTCCACCCCCTCAACAATCCCCCTAATAAACCCTGCCCACCCCTCCATACACCTCCTCGCCTCCCTCAACCACGGCACCACCAGCGCAAAACAGTGCGGCATAGCCTCGTACTCCTCCAAGACCACCCGCACCCCGTCCCGCCACATCCTCCTCGCCAGATACCGGTCCTCGTCCTGCAGCGCCTCCCAGCCCGTGCACATATACACGGGCGGCGCGCCCGCCCAGCTCGGCGCCAGCACAAGGGTCACGAGCGGGTGCGCGAGCAGCGCGTCCGCCACATACAGGTGGGTGCGCGGCGGGGTGGCGGGCCACGCGGGGCAGGGCGGGCGGCGGCGGTCGGAGGCCAGCAGCTGGGCGGGCGTGGGCAGGTAGTCGAAGGCTGCGTTTTGCGTGTGGGAGGGGGACGAGTTGGTCACGTCCAGCCAGGGGGAGTTGACGGCGACGCCGGCGGGGAGCGGGAGGGGGCGGGCGGTGCCGTGCCATTGGATGAGGTGGTGGTTGTTGTGGCGGTTTAGGTGGAGGAGGAGTTGGAGGAGGGCCAAAGAGAGGTTGCCTCCCGCGCTTTGGAGGGGGAGGGGAGGGAGTCAGCTAGGGGGACTGGATGGATCGGGAGGGGGTGTGGTAAATTGTGGCTCACCTGTCGCCCGCGAAGACGATGTGCTCTGGCTTGACTGGCTCGTGGAAGGCGCCCTCCGGCGGGTAGAGAAGTGCGAGGTATGACATGAATGCGTCCATCAGGGCCGCGGGGAACGGGTGTTGTGGTGCGAGACGGTACCGGACCGAGTACACCCTCCCGCCCGTCAGCTTGGCCAGAGTTTTGGTGGTCGGCCGGTGTGTGGCTGGGTCCAGGAGGAAATAGGCGCCGCCGTGGAAGTAGAGTACTGTGACCGGGCTCTTGACCTCCTTCATCATCTCGGCGTAGAGCTCCTTCTCAGGGACCTGGGGCAGGCGAGACTCAGGTGTTGCGTCAGCGCGGTACCCCGTCCACTCGGCCTCGACGGTCGCCGGCTCTGGCATCTGGTATGCCCCGTCAGGGATCTTGGAGTTCCGCAGCCCTTGGATTGCCATGGAAATGGCATCTTGCAGGCCGGTCTCGCCTGGCGGGGGAGGCGGGCAGGCGTAAGTGCTGATCCAGATCTTGCCCTTGATCTCCGGAGCCTGGGAAGTGATTCTCTGCGTCGACGTGATGCTCAAAGGCTTTGATGGGTTGACGAAGGACCGTAGCACGGCGATGATGAGCTCGGTCCGCAGGTCGAGGTACTTGGACTGCTTGGAAAGGCGCAGCATATGGAGGAGGGCTACCCGCAGCATCAGCGGGACCTTGGGAAGCAGCTCAATAAGCATCTTCTGATTCTTCCAGATTCCCCTGGGCTGGGCAGCAGGATCAGGCCCCGGGACCGGCTCTTGTGGTGACATGGTTAAACAGGAGTTACTGAATAAGGACGGATGGTAATCAGTGTTGCTGTCGGTAAGGTAGGGGTAGTCGAGGGTATGGATCACAGGATCAAGAAGAGTAAAGGGAAGAACAGAACGTCAGTGACGCCGCTGGGTTGACCGGACGTCAAGGGCTTGTATTTAAAGCAAGCATCAAATTACTGTGCGTACGCAGAAAGTTCCCTCGAGTGTTTCGATACTTATTGCAAAGGCGGCAAGTACATCCACGGTGGGGGTTGGGGTCGCTACCAGGAAATTGCCCCTTTTCTGAGGATCAGTCCCACTCACCGTCCCGAATCCAACGGTGCGGGCGCGGCAAACGTTCAAATTCGCCTACCATCCATCAGCGACATAACCGTAGGTTCACGGTGGAAAAGCGGGTTGAACCCGGGGTGGGTGAACCATGAAAGCGGGCAGAGCCTCGGCACGGAGACGGCTTAATGCCGATTCCGCAACCCTGTCTCCCTAATCATCCATTTTCGCAAGCCTTCCCTTCAAAGGGAATGCCGCAAACCGCCATCGCCAAAGCCCCGGCTGCTGGCTGTGGGTGAATGAGATGCGATTGGAGAGGATACTGCAGAGCAAAATGGAGCGTTGGGATATTCCCAATGTTTAGGTTCGCTGCCGGCGTTGCCATACTGTGTAGTCCTACCCCAGTCCATTTCATCCGAAATATCGAGATGAAGGCCTCGTCTTGCTTCAAAGCGAACAACTTGCGGCGCGAACCAATTTTGTTTGGCAACATCCTTATTCAACCCGCTGAAGAGCATCCGACCTGCCTGATACCCGCTAACCCCAACGATCATGAGATGTATTTCATACAGCCCGGCTCCCGGGGTAGTGTACACAATCCAGCAAACGCTTGATATCCGAAGTGCATCGCTCTAATTCGTCTCCGCATGCGACAGCTACTCGTGTGCTGCCCAAAGCTTACTGCGTGTCGCTGCTGCTTCCAGCGTCCGTGCTATTCACGGCCGGCGAGCTAGTTGACCCCGCACCCTGGGAGGCCATCAATTGCCACGCCGGGATCGACGCCTTGGCCTGCATCCCAGTGCTGAACGGCGAGCTGCGGTTGCCGTTGGAGAGGTAGTCCTGCTGCGCCGGCTTCGGCTCCTCCTTGGTCTCGGTGCCCGCGTTCTCAGCTGGCGCCGGGGTAGCGGCGGCGCTGGTAGGCGTCGCATTTCCGCTGGCGCCCGGGCGCAGGTAGTTGCTGACGCTGGTCGATGTTGCCGTCGGGTTCATGCGCTGTGTGATAAGCGTCTTCAAGCTCTTGAGCTCGGCATTGACCTCCCGTAGCCTGGTGTCTGTCAGGTCCTTCTGGGTGTTGAGCGCCCGCGGGATCGAGTCCCTGAGGTTCTGCACATCGTCCCTGACCCGCTGTGTCTCTTCGTCGCGTCGCCGGTTGGCCGATTTGAGGTCGCTGATGACTGTCTCCAGCTCATTAAGCGTGGTGTCTAACCTCTCGGTGCGTTCCTTCTCTGCGGCCTTGAGAGCTTCCGTGTCTTTGGCTAGCTGGTCGACAAGAGCGAACGTCCTCTCGAACTGTTCGTCGATGGACTTTTTGTCTTCCTCGAGCCGTTCTGGTGTAGGTGGCGCAATAAGGGGGTAGACATAACGCTACCGCAACATTAGCCTATGCGAGCGGGCTACGGTGGCAGGCACCTTCTTACCTTCCCCAGCGTGTAGAGGCCATATGAAACTCCGCTGACCACCGTCGCCATGATAAACCAGTCTCTCCAGTCCCGCCGCGGAACTGGCTGAGGCGGCGGCTGCTGCCACCAATAAGGAGGATATTGCGGCGGATATTGCCCGTAGTAGGGCGGTTGTTGCGCGACGGCGGACGTGGGCTGGGGTGGGTATGCTTGCACAGGAGCGGTCTCGGAGCCCACTCGAGAGAGAGCAGCGTTGATCTCTTCTTGTGTGAGGTTTTTGGCCTGGAGAAAAGCAACCTTCTTCTCAATCGGAGATGAGGCGACGGAGGGGTCTTGTAGGACTGAGTTCGACTGGTCAGCCAATTTTCGCCTTGGAGCTACCGATGCCAGCGACAGGAACTTACACTTGGCCGCCGAAGCGACCAGATCCTCACGGATGGCCATTCGAGCGCGTATGGCCGCGACAAGTCTTCTTCAATGTGCTTCGAGAAGGCGCTTTGGGATATCTGGTCAGCTTAATCAAAAGGGAGCTGCGCAGGCGTGACCAGAATGGCTGATGATGAGAGGCCGGAAAATGGAACGGCGGATCACAAGCCGAGGTCCCTAGGGCCAGCAGCCGATGTGCTCCACCCAGCGGATGCCAAGCGCTGACCCCGGATTTGGACGACCGGCAGTGTCACGTGCGGCAATCAAGGTCAGGTCGCGATTTTCTGCTGCGCTTTGATTTTGCAGGGATATGAGCGCGACCGCCCAAGGCCCCGCAGTTGTTTACCTGGGCAACGGGATTGTTCGCCGTCATTACACACATCTTTTTGTTACCCTTCGCGGGCGCGACATCTCACCACCTTTGGCTTCAACTTTGCGATCGACCAGAAAGCTGCCCAAACGACTTGGCTCCGACGTTTTTGCCTAACTTATCAACGGGCGCATAAGGAACGCCTTTCTAGCTTTCGTCGCCATGTCGCAAGACAATGGCATTTGGAGCGTTCGAAGACCGAGAGAGGTACGGTCTCCGAGTCAGGCTGCACGGGCGCATAAGTCGCCATAACACTGACACAACCTGCTGCACAGACCCTAGGTGGCCTCAACTTCAACTCGGGTATCCCACAGCCGCCCTCCGCCATAAAGCGATCGAGCACCATTGGCAGCGCCAGCCATGGCCGCTCCGTGTCTGGATCGCGGCATTCGCTCGCTATGTCGCGCCCGAACCAGCCCCTCTTCCAGCGCTCCTCGTCCGGCACCAACCTCGCTGACATCGGCCTCTCCTCGGTCAAACGCGCTTCCGTTGCGGGCTACAATCCCCCCAGCTCAGGAGCGCTTAAGGGATTTCACACCCCCGGCCCGTCAACCGATAATGAGCGCCGCAGCAGTGTCTACCGCGCGCGCCCCTCAACGACCGGCGGTCCCATGGGCGGGCACCAGAGCTTCTTCCAGCAAGCACCACAGGCGGCAGGTGTGCCACGAGACCCGCGGCCGCTCAAGGACAGATCATATCAGAACCGGCTCGGGCAGGAGCTGATCGAATACCTGGCCAAGCACAACTTTGAGATGGAGATGAACCACAAACTGTCGGATAATTTCACGAAGTCACCAACGCAAAAGGACTTCAATTACATGTTCCAATGGCTTTACCACCGCATCGACCCCAGTTACCGCTTCCAGAAAAACATCGAACAAGAGGTGCCACCACTCTTGAAACAGCTACGGTACCCGTACGAGAGGAGCATCACCAAGAGCCAGATTGCGGCGGTTGGGGGGCAAAATTGGAGCACATTCCTTGGGTTATTGCACTGGATGATGCAGCTGGCGCAGATGCTGGAGCGGTATTCGCTCAACCAGTACGACGATGCGTGCTTGGAGGCAGGGGTCGATGTCGCGGGCGATAACATTATCTTCGATTTTCTGACAAATGCCTACCAAGACTGGCTCAATATGGACGACGAGGCCGGGGATGAGGACGTGGAGAAGGCTCTTCAACCGCACGTTCAGGCGATGGCGCGGGCATTTGAGCGCTCCAACGCCAAGTACATCCAGGAGATGGAGATGCTCGAGGGCGAGCATGCGCGCTTGCTCAAGGAAATCGAGGATCTCGAAAAGTCGACGCCGGACCCAGCCGTCCTGGACAACCACTTCAAGATCATGGAGGAGGACAAGGCCAAGTTTGAAGAGTACAACACAGTGGCCACGCAGCGATCAGAAAAGTACGAGGGCCGCATCAAGGTTTTGCAGGAGGAGCTCGACAAGCTCCAGGGTGAGCTGAAGGAGGCTGAGGAGGAGCGGCGCCGGCTCAAGGAGGCTGTGGACGACCAGGGGATCAGCATGCAGGATATCGACCGCATGACTGCCGAGCGGGAGCGTCTGCAGAAGAGCATTGAGTCGGCAGAGCAGCGGTTAGAGGACGTCAAGCGGAAGGTGGCGGAGAAGGAGATGGAGGCCAGCCAACGACTAGACGAGCTCGAGCGCATGGTCGACCGGTACAATACAGTCGCCTACCAGATCGGCCTGATCCCCTCCACCGCAGTCAACGCCAAGGGCCAGAACTACGAGCTGCAAGTGACAGTCAACGAAGGCCCCAACTTCACCTCTTCCCAGATGCAAGGCTCGTACGGGCCCGGCGAGAGCGACCGGCTCCTCGCCGACCCAATAACGGGCTACCAGCCGGCGCACATCCTCAATCTGGACCTCAGGGGGCAGGTTAAGAACAGCTTCCTGGCGCTGCGCAAGGAGATCTCGGAGAGGCGCAAGGCGGCGCTCGACGCCATGATGGAGGATCACGACCTGCTGGACCGGGCCAAGGAGGCCATCGAGGACAAGCGGAACGAGGTCGAGGCGCTGGAGCACCGCGTCCGGGCCGCCGAGGAGGAATACGAGAAGACGAAGGAGGTGACGATGGCGCAGAAGCTCGCGTCGGACGCGCAGATCGAGAAGATGGAGAAGGAGCTGGCCAAGATGCGCGCGCAGCTGTCCGAGTCGGTGCAGCTCATGGAGCAGAGGGAGATGAATACCAATATTGAGTACGTACCTTTCTGTGGGAGCAGTCTGTTTGGGGACAAGAGTCTTTGGCTAACATTACTTCCAGGTATGAACAACTGACGCTGCGGGCGAATGCGCTGCGCGAGGAGCTGCACACTGAGACGACGCGCATGCTCAACGACGTCATAAAGTTCAAGATGCACATCCAGAAGAGTCTGGAGGAGTATGAGAGCTTTGTAGCGGACGAGCTGGAGAAGGAGCTGGGCAGTGACGAGATGAGAGATGATACCCAAGCACTGGATGCGTAATGTCTTTCCTTTTTCGGTACCGGTTTGTTTATGTCATGTCTGGATGCCAACCCTTGTGTCGATGGAGTCTGATTTGTTTTAATGTGTATGGCACGGTTGGGGGCAGGGGGGTTGTCGGCGCAGGTAGAACGGGTGGGAAGGCAATATGGTGTATGTTGGGTACACAGGCAATGTGGTTCGTCCTCCTTGGGATTTGAGTTTGCGAATCCGATGATAAAGAGGCAGAGCAGTGCGCAAAGGGGTTCAAATATCACCCCGTGTCTCCCATTGTGCTAGTGCAGAAGATCCACTATGCGAGTGTAAGGTATCCGGCATAAGGTGCCCCGGGAGTCGGCGAGCGGAAAGGATGTTGAACCAAGAACATACAACAACCAACATGCGCCGCTGCTGTTTACACCAGCAACTTTGAGCAAAAAGGTGAAGCAATCGTATACAGGTATCTTAAATTCATCATGACATTCAGTCTCCCAGTTTATCACAAAGCCCATGCCTCCCACCCATCCCTCCTCGTTCAACTTATACACCTATGCCGTCAGCCCGTGCTCCATATACGTGGTTGAACCTGCTCAAACTTCAAATCCCGCCTTTGGTAAACCCGGACTGCCCCTCTAACATCACGCTATACCCTGAGGTGGGTCGGAAGCTTGGAATTGTGACCCCCCTCAGCCGTGTGATACCCATACCTCTCACAAGACCGAGCGCGTCAGCAACCACAAGGAAGCAGAACAGCGCGAAGAGGAAGAAGCCAAAGGCAACCGCGGCCTGTGCAGACGCGCAGTATGTGTTGCCACTGCAGCTCGGAATCCCCCAGTACGCGGCCAGCGCGACAGAGCCGCCCAGCCAGAAGATCATGGTGATGCACTCGAGGGCCAGGGCGGTCATCGGGGATGCGGTGGAAGAGGCCCGGCAGGGCAAGAAAGGCGAGCACGAACAGCGACCTGATGGACGTGAAGTGCAGGAGTCTCAACCTGGCCGACGCGGTCCCATCACCGCTGATGACTGGAAGAAAGGTGTCACTAGTTGGGAACAAAGTTCGATGTTGATCAGTTATTTGGAAGACTTACGGTAGGCTGTCAGTCCCATATCGGTGGCGGCGAAGACCGCCGCTATGACCTGGGCAATGGGCACAGAACGCTCCTTTATGGCCATGGTTGGGTTCTGAGTCAAGGGGGAGCGGAGGCATCAGTAAGGGGGAGAGCGAGAGGAGGTATAGTACAGTATATATATGGTACTATTCAAGGGCTGGACGGTATGGAGTGGAAGATTGCTTAAGGCTTGAAGGGAGCTGTTACTATAGCAGATGATAAGTCTGTTTGTGTTCTTTCAATCTCCATGGTCTGTCGTGAGCAGGTCTTTAATTTATACTTGATAGAAGAAGTAAGCTACACGATTGTCAGGCCCGCACCCGGGGCACGGCCTTCTAGCTGTGAGTCGACGAGAACGGCGGCCATCAGGGCCGGAAAGGTGCTGGGGAGTCTCGAGTAGACCGAAAATCCGAGAGTGGATCTGGCTGCAACAGGGATATAACCGATGTCCACGGGAATCCCGTGTCTGCATCAGTCCTCGTACTCTTTGGGGTGTTCAGGCCAAGGGACCTGCCTGGTTAAAAGAGCTGTGGTGGCAGCGTGGGATAGTGTGAACCAAGCAGTACAGAGCCAGCCAGCTACATACAGTTCGGCCTTGGTATACGGTCACTTTAACCGGTCCCTGTCTGTCTGGTGCTAAAACGCTGGGCCGGGCAAGGCCAAGCGACATGACGTGTTGCCGAGAGAAACAGTCACGACTGCGAGCATAAAGCCTCCAAAGCATATTACTTCTGGTACCGACAGAATGGGACAAACTTGGAAGAGCCCATGTTGGGCTTGCGCGCCAAAGGTGTAACTCCGTAGGTAGTTTACAAGGCGCAGCGAGAGCTCCACGAGAACACCTTTGGCGGCCTTGCTTGTCTGGAGCAGCCAGGCGAGAAGTCAAAGCTGTCTTGGAGAAGGCCCGGTGCATCCTGCTTCAGGTTGTCCTAGACATGCCGGTCCACAGCTCCTGTCACCAAGCTCACGATGTTAACCATGGGTTAGCCAAGGGGGATTCGGGGAGGCAGGTTGATTCACACCACCCATTCTTGCCTCACGCATCGACAGGTCGTTGGATGGAGTCCCAATCTGAGGTGATAAAAGGAGAGGTAACGCGCCCGGTGTATCTCCCGCCTTCGGTATCGAAGTAACTTCAGTTTCCCTCACGCCGACTCCCTTCTTGCTCAGGGCTGTCTGTCACCCTTCCGCCATAGCCGTTTGCGAGAGTGTCGCCCCGACAATCAACGGAGCGACGGCCTACTTTGCAGCCAAGATGCGCCGGAAGCCAATCAGCGCCGTATCGCCCAAGCCTCTCATACCCATCCCCACCCCCGTGGTCACCAAGCAGGATCCTCCAGCCTCCTGAACAGCGCAACATGCTTCTGCCCCTTATGCCTCTCCACTTTCTTGCCCTCCTCCGTCTCGGTCCGCATGATCTCCACACACGGATCCGCCTCCTGCTCCTCCTCTGACACGCGCTCAAACGACGGGTGCGCCTCAAAATGCTGCACCATCCACTCGTGCAGGTCCGGCACGTCCGTGATCGTGTACACGATCCCGCCCGGCCGCAAGACGTAGGCGTACTCGGAGTTGAGCGTGGTCGAGACGATGCGCTGCTTGTGCTTGCGCGCCTTGAAGTGCGGGTCCGGGAAGCAGATGAAGACCTTGGAGAGCTGGCCCTTGCGGAAGAAGTTGGGCAGGAACTTCATGGTGTTGGCGCGGAGCACGCCCACGTTGCGGTAGAGCTTGGCTTCCTGGTTCTGCAGCCGCAGCGCCTTGATCCGGTCTTCGACGTACTGCGTGACCGAGTAGCGGATCTCGAGCCCGAGGATCAGCTTGTCGGGCATCGTGGGCCCCAGCGCGACGAGCAGGCCGCCGAAGCCGCAGCCGATGTCTGCCACCTCGACGTCTTTGGATATCCTCTTGGGCTTGAGAGGTGCGGAGAGCTGATCTGGCGGGGCTTCTGGGGCTGGTGTTTGCTGGTCTTGGGCTTCGTCAACGACATAGTCTGGGTATAATGATGACCAGTCCATTTGATCAGGGTGGGGAGGACTGTATACCGTTTAGCCTTGACTCTCTTCTGATCAACATGAAGAGTTGCCTCACTTACTATATTAATTGGTGGTCGGAAAAGGGGTTGGCATGAGCCCTCTGGCGATAAAACTTCTTTCTCGGCAGCTCAGAGACGCCTTCCTGCCTCAGCGCTGCGCGATAATCCTCGCGTTTCTGTCTTCGATCCTTTTTGGTTGCGCCCATTTTGTCAGTTTATGAGAAATGAGCTCTCAATATCTTAGGTAAATAAGGCACTTTTGGGTTGTCTGGGATACAGCTTGTTGTCTGTTCCAAAGACGAGGCAACCTGCACGAGATGTGCCAGAATGGGTGCACTGAAGAACTTAAAAGCGTATGTGTAAGATTCCGTTACTTACAGTACATAGTTACAGTACCCACAATTTTAGGCTTAAGGCGGGTCTTCACTCACCCCCTGCTTCCCCTTCTGCGCAAGGGTGGCTGCCCCGCTATCGGCGTCATGGCGATTATTTTAGGAGCCATGAATGTGCCCCGCTTTCGATGCTCATCGCGACCTGAAGTTCCATTGAGATACTCTTTCGCTGAGAGTTGACAGTACAAATAAAATGGCTTCAGCTTCAGCTCGGCAGGTCAACATTGCCATCATTGGTAGGCCAGCACGACAGCCTGCCCTGCCCTGCAGCCATGCTGACATTCACCTTCACAGGCGCCGGCGGGGTAGGGAAATGCTTCCTCTCCCAGCTCGAGCAACTGGCCGCCCGCCGTCCAAACCCAAAGCTCGTGCTCACCTACATCTGCACGAGTAAGAAGGCCCTCTACAGCACCGACTACATCACCGTCGACCTCAAGAACGTCACATCTGTCCTCGCCTCTTCTCAGCTCGCCCCGCTGCCCCTCCCCAAGCTAGTCGACTTCCTCAGCTCCTCAGGCTCCAAGACCGTCCTCGTCGACAACACAAGCTCGCAGGATGTCGCCGAGGTGTACCCGCTCTTCCTCAGCCGCGGCATCAGTATCGTGACGCCCAACAAGAAGGCCTTCTCGAGCTCCTACAAGCTGTGGCAGGACATCTTCGGCGCGGCAGCGCAGTCCGGCGCCAAGGTGTACCACGAGTCGTCGGTCGGCGCGGGCCTGCCCGTCATCTCGACGCTAAAAGACCTCCTCGACACGGGCGACGAGGTGACCAAGATCGAGGGCGTCTTCAGCGGCACCATGTCCTTCCTGTTCAACTCGTTCGCCCCGACCTCGGGCTCCGGCGGCAAGTGGTCGGCCGAGGTGAAGAAGGCCAAGGAGCTCGGCTACACCGAGCCCGATCCCCGGGATGACCTGAACGGGTTGGATGTCGCGCGGAAGCTGACCATCCTCGCCCGGCTGGCGGGCCTGCCGGTCGAGTCTCCGACGTCATTCCCCGTGCAGAGCCTGATTCCCAAGGAGCTGGAGACAGTAGCTAGTGGGGACGAGTTCCTGGAGAAACTCCCGGCGTTTGACGCGCAGATGGAAGAGACGAAAGCGGAGGCCGAGAGGGAAGGGAAGGTGGTGCGGTTTGTGGGCAGCATTGACGTTGCCACGAAGCAGGTCAAGGTCGGGCTGGAGAAGTTTGATCTATCACACCCCATTGCGGCGCTCAAGGGCAGCGATAACATCATTAGCTTCTACACTAAACGGTATGGAAGCAACCCGCTGATCATCCAGGGCGCTGGGGCCGGTGGCGAGGTAACAGCAATGGGCGTGACAAGCGACCTCCTGAAGGTGCTTTCTCAGATTGCTTAGTTCCCAGAGACCCGACACCGCCAAAGAGGTAGTCAAAAGATATTGAATCAAAGCAAAACACCCCGCATTGATATACACCCTTCCCGACAGTGTGGGATGTGGCCGCGTCCATGTCGGTGGGCGTCAACGTTACTTCGTCTTCTTCTCCTTCAGCACGCAAGTCGAAGCATTGCCGTCGGCCGACGGTGGCTGCGGTTTCGCGTAGATTTCGTCCGTGTGCATTATGGACTGTGCATGCCGGCTCGCAGCGGCGAGTCTCCATAGCCACAAGCACACATCGTAAATGACCAGCAAGGCGATGGGCACGATGGGTAGGAGGCTAAGGGTGATCTGGGCTCGGCCGAACAGAGTCAGTAACAGCTCCTCCTAAGGCAGCAACTTTCTCAGGAACGGAGGCGGGTGGACTCACGAAGAAGCTCGATATCATGCGGATAACATATTGGTATTCGCTGGGGATGATGCTCAGCTTGGTGAGCCAGGCGAACCAGCCGGCGATGTCCGAAACGTAGTCGACCATGTTGCCGATATCTGTAGAGCTGGGAGATCTAAGCTGCGAGTGGTTAGGGGAGCAAACGCAAGTGCGTCAGAAGGCGATAACAGACGTACTGCTTGATAGATGCGTGATTCCGATACTGGTGGTGTGTGCAGCGAACGTTGCGAGAGCGATGTTGCAGTCCAGAGCAGTCTCAAAACCGGCCACCTCAACTCGCTGATGGTCCAAGGTAATGTAGCATATTCGTAGAGCAAGCGAGCTGAGTTTCCATCAGGACGAAGTTCAGGTGAGCGAGAAGCGCGAGCTATGAAGGGTGAGGGGAGGGTGCCCGGGCGTTTGCGATAAGGGAGAGTCAGGGACGGCAGGCATGATTACCTTGAAAGGCAAGGCCCCTGCACTTAGCGATGACGACTCTTGGCGCGCCAAGAACGATCGAGATTCGAGCGAGGCCTGGACCGTCCCACCTCATGCAGGCCAGTGCGGGTAAAAACGCCCCTCAGCCGCAAGGGTGCATCTTCCGTTCCAATTCCGTGACAAACCGTCAACACGTTCAACTCCAGCCGGTCCGCCCGACATCTCAAGGAACACCGATTCTGTTGGCCACTTTTGTGGTGCTTCACCCCACCTTATCCTTCTGCACAGACACAACGTCTCAAGGTCAGCACCTGCACGGGCAGCACGCGCCAACTGGTAGCATGGGTGGCGCAATGGACGCGGCTGTTCCCCTCGGTGCCAAGCGGAAAGCCGAAGTTTTTGACGACGCAGCGCCAAAGAAGCAGAAGGGAATGGCTTTCTCAGGAGCTTCGGACTTTGCTTCGAACATAAGCTCTCTGCTCGGCGTCGCGGAAATCAACAAGGCATTGGCAGGGACTTGGGCAGCCACAAGCACCACCGGCCGAACCCGTCCGTCGAAACTAAAGACAGACGAGCTATCCAATGTCAAAATCAAGCGCAGAGACACTTCCCGGGCCGAGGCTAAGGAAAGCAACAAGCTTACCCTCAAATCCCCCATCGGCACAGAAGAGAGCAAAGCGGAGCTCGAATTCGCGCGCCGCAGAATGGAGTCCAAGGCACGCCTCTACGCAGCGATGCAACGGGGCGATTATATCGGGCGCGAGATCGGCTTGGTCGATTTCGACCGTAAATGGGCCGAGTCACAGTCGAACAATCCCGCTTCCCCATCGTCAACCTCCTCCGACTCCGAAGCCTCGGCAGAGGAAGACAACATTGACACCACGCTACACGAATACACAGATGAATTTGGACGTGTCCGCCATCTCACTCGCGCCCAAATCCTCCGCCTAGAGCGACGTTCCGCCCGCGCCGCAGCATCTGCCACCGAACTCGAGCACATGTCTGTCCGCCCCAAAGCTCCCGAGCAGCTAATCATCGGCGACGCCGTACAGGCTGATGCTTTCACGGCTCAGGACTTGGAGACCATGGAAACACTGGCGCGCAAGCGCGACCGGAGTCCGACGCCGCCCGAGCCAACGCACTATCAGGCTGACAAGGAGATCCGGACCAAGGGGGTTGGGTTTTACAAGTTCAGTCAAGAGGAGAAGAAGAGGGAGGAGGAGATGAAAGCACTGGAGGAAGAACGAGCTAGGACGGTGCGGTTAAGAGAGGAAAGAGAGGAGCAAAAGAAGAGGAGGAAGATGGAGATTGAGGCGAGACGGAAAGAACTTGCCGAGCGGAGGGCGACAAAACTGACGGAGACGTTCCTGGATGGCTTGGGGAAGGATCTAGCCGGGGGCAGTTAGCAGGAACGACAACTAGATTAACCTTGCATGTAGGTTGCATCTAGGTAAAGCGGACTTGCGCACTACAAGGCACATTGCCATGGCTTGCTGCCGCACTCAACGACCCGCCGGATGAAGCTCGGCGGCGTACTTACTACTGCTGGTGTATCCGTCCGGCTAGACAGCAGCGGATCTTGGTCCTGTTGTCCGCTGGCGATGGGGATATATGTTGCGACAGTGAGTCTTCTCTTCCGCTGATAATATACGAGCATATTTCGGCGTCGGTTCATCTGTTGATAGCTCGCAATACTCCGATGGGGTTCCCATCTGGGCTTCCGAGCTTCATGCATAGCCGTTGCGCCGCCAGCTGTCACCGAGAGCATGATCGGCAGAAGACTCCAATGCTGTGGAATTCATGCTCCAGACGTTCACAAGGTATCAGATACCTCCAAACCCAGACCATAAGCATCGTGAACTGGCGGAAAGGTGGGATATCATGAATCATACAGGGAACATCTGCATGGACGGAAATTGCCCTGTGTCATTGTAAGGGCTCTTGTGTATGTACAGTACTGTATGTACATACATAAATGTCTTACATGCTAATGCGATGCAAACCTCTCTGTGACTGCCGTGTACTGGACAGTCTCAAGTGAAGTATTAGTACCTGTTATTCCATTCTCCGGGTTACACCAAGCACCAGGGACATGAAAGGGAAGACCAGCAGGCACTAACATCCCTCTCTCCCGCTCTCATTCATTCTACTTACTTTCATCTCACATTGCACTCAACAGGGGTTGTCTACCGACTCGTACTGGTCAATCGTCGGCACTCTCAATATACCATGGGATCCTAACTGGGTTTCGTCCAAGATTAAGTTATGCTCATCGGGATCAAAGCCACAGGGACGGATCCAAGAGGCATAGCCAAGAGGAACGTCACGGCTTCTAGACGAGCCTCTCGCGCTTTTCCAAGCCTGACCTATTGACATTGTCCGACGTGATACTATTACTGCCCGGATCCCTAACAGTCCGGCCTCCGCCAAGACTGTAGATGGAGCAAGATAACAGCAAAAACATACAACACCGAGGATTCCCCAGTCGTCACCGACCTGAGTA
>MU860373.1:0-22279 GCA_033296875.1 Achaetomium macrosporum | reverse complement strand
GGACCCACACCTCATCACCCACTGAGGAGGCATGTAGTGCTGCATTCCTCACACAATGACGGAGCCGAGTGTGCTATGGCATTTCCATCTTGGGATTATACTTTACACCAGGCTGACTAGATCTATATCGTTTCCATGAATCAGATGAATCCGATAAGCTTGGCACACAGTAGATCCGGCACAGCGGCTGTAAATTTCGCTGTACAGTAAACACTCTCCCCATGGTTCCCCATGGTCAACAAAAGCCGTACAGACACCAAACCCCCGATGGTTCAAGCAAAAAGGAATCAAGCAAACAGAACTAAACCCAAAAGAAAGAGAGGAAAACAAAAATTAAAAAGGAATAAAGGGCAAAGAGGAAGAGGAGTAGGAAGAAGAGGGAGAAAGAAAGGAATGAGATGAATAAGGTACTTTAAATATGAACTTCGTCCATCTTTGATGTTTTGGTGCACGGCCTTTTCTGGCCAGACGGTGACACTGTAGACCCGCATAGAGTTGTGTTCCCTGCGTGTCATTGGGGCAGACTCGTGGCTTTCTCTCGGCCGTGGAGGAATCAAGCAAGAGACAACCGCGAGTCGAGCTTACTCCCTGGCCACCGCAGTTTCCGTCCTCAGCTGCTCAGGCCTTGCAGCAAGGACAAACTATATGCGGACGACAAGACTTAAGAGAACAACAACTGCGAGGAGCCATCTCCAGCTCTAACATTACCACAGCGATGGTTCAGGTGAGCGCTCTGGTCAATTCTATTGATCTCACCAGAGTACCCACGCCATCCCGAGAAGCATTAGTGTAGCGGGTTACCCGTGATACCTTGCCTTCGTTTTCTTCTTTATCTCTTCTTTGGTTTCATTTCCCGCCAGGAAAACAGAATTGCTAATGGCACGGTCCCAAGGAACCTGTGCCAACTGCCAACACGATCAGCCATCCCATAATGCCTTTTGTCCGCCGAGTACAAGGTTACTCATGGCACACGGCAGAATGATTCTCAAGGGCAGCTCTGGGCGGCGAAGTCTTGGAAGCAGGAATCTCGAAATCCAAGCCTAATCCTGTTGCTCGACTAACGCTGCAGGTTGCCGGCAAACACGCCTGCGCCTGGTGACCACGGGACAGTATGGAGCTTGCAGGATGACTTTGGCCCATACAAGACGTTGTTTCAGTGTGAATACCCTGCCTTCTAGACAGACCTGGACTGGTACCGATAGCAACCAACCCAACTTGCGAAGTTACAGTCGGCGTGTACTGTGTATCGTCTTCGGGATGTTGCAAGCAGTAGCGGGTGGCGATGACGCCATCAGAGGCCATCGGAGACTGCACTCACACGGGGCGATCTACCGAGTACGCTCCCCGTTGGCAACAAAAAGCCGTACACCAAACTCATCTCGATAGTTTAAGCAATAACCTAGAAGGAATCAAGCAAATAGAATCAGATAAGAAGGAAGAAAGAATAAAGCAAGTAAGAATAAAGAGAAGGAGAACGAGAAGAAGAAGAGGAAGAGGAGAGAGACGTAAAATAAAATTAAGGTACTGTATTTCTGAATCTCATTCCGCCTCCTAAGGTCTGAGTCCGGCTGATATCGATGTTTTGTGTACGGCTCTTTTTGGCCGGAGGGTGTACGGTAGGTATGCGCCACTCGGTCTGGAGAATGGATAGAAATAGCATTTTCTGCCGTTCCAGTAGTGAACGACGTGAATCGCAGAATTCCTGAGCCGACAGTTGCCTTTGCAAACGCTGCCTTTACTCAGCAGGCTCCAAGTTGAGGAATCGAAGCAGTTGGAAGGTCCCGCTTTTGGAGCTCAAACAGCGAACGGTTGGTGGCAAGAGTCAGAGCTCGGACCCCCTCTCACGTGCGAGTGCACGGACTTTGCCGCCCAAGCTCCGAAGTCGTCATCTGTATGGCCGCCTGAAGTCAGTTCGCCGCTGTTGCTCCTCCAAAGGCCAACTTACCGACCGAGCACCTCAAAACACTGGTATCCAACGAAGGCCGCCACACTTAAAGGCTTTCTTCCCCACCCAAACTCTCCCCCTTCTCCAAATCATCCTCTCTTCATCGAATTTTCATCTGCCGCGTTCGTGTGAGACCGACTTTTCCCTCGCAACAGCCGCAGCGACCCCTCCATCTCCGCACTTCAACCTCAGATCGACAAGATGGCTCCCGAGCCTGAGCACCATGATCACAAGAAGAAGGTCAACTTGACGTACGTGGCGATCTGGCGATGTCGGATACATTTTTGGAGGCGCAGCGGTCGGCTAACTGGCAACGTAGCGATGCATCCGGCGCCGAGCGCAAGGTCGAGGATGATACGGCTACTGCCATCCTCAAGAAAAAGAAGAAGCCCAACCAACTAATGTATGAGAAAACGGCATCCTGGACTTTCTTGACGATAACTAACGAAGGGTAGGGTCACCGACGCCGTTAACGATGACAACTCGATCATCGCCCTCTCAAACAACACCATGGAGGCGCTCCAGCTGTTCCGTGGCGACACGGTGCTGGTTCGTGGCAAGAAGAGGAAAGACACCGTTTTGATCGTTCTGGCCGACGATGATCTGGATGACGGCAGCGCCCGCATCAACAGGGTCGTCCGCCACAATCTGCGGGTAAAGCACGGTGACATCATCACCATTCACCCGTGCCCCGACATTAAATATGTGAGCATCAAGCCACGTGAGGCAGCATTAAGCCACGGTACTAACAGCAAATCAGGCCAAGCGTATTGCGGTTCTGCCCATCGCGGATACCGTCGAGGGCCTCACCGGGTCCCTTTTCGACGTTTTCCTTGCTCCCTATTTCCGGGAGGCCTACCGGCCCGTTAGGCAAGGCGATCTCTTCATCGTGCGTGGCGGCATGAGGCAAGTGGAGTTCAAGGTTGTCGAAGTCGACCCGCCCGAATACGGTATCGTGGCCCAGGACACGGTTATCCACTGCGAAGGCGAGCCCATCCAGCGCGAGGAGGAGGAAAACAACCTAAACGAGGTCGGATACGACGATATTGGCGGCTGCCGTAAGCAAATGGCTCAGATTCGCGAAATGGTCGAGTTGCCGCTGCGGCATCCGCAGCTTTTCAAGTCAATCGGCATCAAGCCTCCTCGCGGCGTTCTGCTCTACGGACCCCCGGGTACGGGTAAGACATTGATGGCTCGCGCCGTTGCCAACGAGACCGGCGCGTTCTTCTTCCTGATCAACGGTCCCGAAATCATGTCCAAAATGGCGGGTGAATCCGAGTCGAACTTGAGAAAGGCTTTCGAAGAGGCCGAGAAGAATTCCCCGGCCATCATCTTTATCGACGAGATTGACTCGATTGCTCCTAAGCGTGAGAAGACGAACGGCGAGGTCGAGCGCCGTGTGGTGTCTCAGCTTCTCACTTTGATGGACGGCATGAAGGCGCGGTCCAACGTTGTGGTCATGGCAGCGACCAACCGGCCCAACTCTATCGACCCTGCTCTGCGGCGTTTTGGCCGCTTCGATCGTGAAGTCGATATCGGCATTCCCGACCCGACCGGCCGTCTGGAGATCCTCCAGATCCACACCAAGAACATGAAGCTGGCGGACGACGTCGACCTCGAGCAGATCGCGGCCGAGACACACGGTTATGTTGGCTCCGATATCGCCGCCCTCTGCTCTGAAGCTGCCATGCAGCAGATTCGTGAGAAGATGGATCTTATCGACCTTGATGAGGATACGATTGATGCTGAGGTCCTGGATTCGCTCGGTGTCACTATGGACAACTTCCGGTTCGCCCTCGGCGTGTCCAATCCCTCGGCCTTGCGCGAGGTCGCCGTTGTCGAGACTCCCAATGTCCGCTGGGAAGACATTGGCGGTCTCGAAAACGTCAAGCAGGAACTCAAGGAGAGCGTTCAGTACCCCGTCGATCATCCCGAAAAGTTCCTCAAGTTCGGTCTCTCGCCGTCTCGCGGTGTCTTGTTCTATGGTCCGCCCGGTACGGGTAAGACGATGTTGGCCAAGGCTGTTGCCAATGAGTGCTCTGCCAACTTCATCTCTGTGAAGGGCCCCGAGCTACTTTCCATGTGGTTCGGCGAGTCAGAGAGCAACATTCGCGACATTTTCGACAAGGCTCGTGCGGCCGCGCCCTGCGTCGTATTCCTTGATGAGCTGGATTCCATCGCCAAGGCTCGTGGTGGCTCTGTTGGCGATGCCGGCGGTGCTTCCGACCGTGTTGTCAATCAGCTCCTGACGGGTAAGCCAGTTTAAGCCAACCCCTCCCTTTCCCTACTCGTGTATTAACAGTGGCTACTTAGAAATGGATGGCATGACCTCCAAGAAGAACGTCTTCGTCATTGGCGCTACCAACCGGCCGGAGCAGCTTGACCCCGCGCTGTGCCGTCCTGGCCGTCTCGACTCGCTCATCTACGTTCCTCTGCCTGATGAGCCTGGCCGTCTGAGCATTCTCAAAGCCCAACTGCGCAAGACGCCTGTGGCTGCTGATGTCGACCTGCAGTACATCGCTTCCAAGACGCACGGCTTCTCTGGTGCCGATCTGGGTTTCATCACACAGCGGGCCGTAAAGCTAGCGATCAAGGAGTCCATTACCGCTGAAATTCAACGGACCAAGGAGCGCGAGGCTGCTGGCGAAGACGTGGAGATGGAGGACGAGGAAGACCCCGTCCCTGAGCTCACCAAGCGGCACTTCGAGGAGGCCATGCAGATGGCTCGCCGCTCGGTCAGCGACGTCGAGATCCGGCGGTATGAGGCGTTTGCTCAGCAAATGAAGAACGCTGGTCCCGGTGCCTACTTCAAGTTCCCCGAGGGTGGCGTCGGGGGCACTAGCAACAACGGCGGTGCCGGCAACTCGTTTGGCGACGCCGGTAACGACGACGGCCTCTACGATTAAGCAGCAGCACAAAGCCGCCGGCTCAGCCCGGATAGGCGCGTTTGGCGCTATCGGAAGAAGGTTCTGAAATCTTTCTGTATTTTAAGTTTTTCCTTGATAACCATGATCTCACGATTTCACATCATCGATCGTCTGCACACAACGGAGGACAACAAAAAAACCACTAGCTACAGCTAAAGCTACCTGCTTTGCCTGTCTTTCCGAACTCGTTCCGCGGACTGACTGATGGAATCGATTGCTCTGCTGGGCCTGGGAGGCGGAGTCTGGTACTAGAAGGAGGCACCGTAAACCATGGGAAGGCAAGTCGTCCAGGTAGTGCACTCAAGGCAGTTATAGATTGCGGTCTCTCCATCTCCACTTCCATGTTAAACTCGATGTCTGTCGCTCGCTACCTACCTACGTGTTTGACATTTGTCGGCTCGGATGGACTTAACTGGCAGTTTACTTACCTATGTGGCCATAAATCCAAGACTTAACACCATCCTCCCCTCAGAAAATAGACTGAACAGTAACTGACAACGTCATACGTTACCATTCATGTCAGGACGGGCGGATCGGTCAGTGGACACGCCGAAGCCATCGTGGCCCGCACCAATCCCTAGAAATACGTATAGAACGCCGTAGTGCCGTAATACTAAGATGTATTTATATATATATATTTATGTATGTATGCACGGCATGTATGTATGTACGTTTGTAGTATAGCTTCGTCAACGCCAAACGAATGGAAGCGCTCTCACCAAGTCCGGCTCCTAGCAGCGCTCTGTTTTCAGCTACCGTTTACCGTAACGCCTGGAACCCCATAGTTAGGTACCTGACCTAGCTTTAACCTACCGTAGGTACGTATTCTATCGGAGAAAGCTGCCGAGAAATCCGTCGTCAGGGAGCAGGCCCGCCAAGCACACCATGGCGTGGTTGATTCAGCAGGAGCTGCACTCATATGCTGCCCGAATGGCCCTGGAGATAAATCCCGCACAATATGGATTCTAGAGACATCCATCTTGTTTTATGCGACCTATAATAGGAAATGCGCTCGCCCATGAACTTGGGAGTGGCGGCTTCGTGCCAGCTGTGGACTTTCAAGACCTACGAGCGTCGGGTGCCTGATCTGTTCGGTTGGGAGTTGCTAGAGGGATACGGCGAGGGGCCGATGACGGAGTGTATCCATGTGCAGCCCCTGGCGGTGGCTTTGTGGAAGGCACACTGGCTGGAAGCAGCGGCATCAGAACGCGCCGCTGCGAGTTTGGATATTAGTAACGTTACCCCCTGGAGAAGGAGGATGGCGCAAGAAATGTGATGACGAGAAGGCCAGGGTGACTAGGGAGCTGCGGCGAAAGGGAAGATTAATTATCATTAGTATTAGACCTGAGTCCCGCTGCCATTATGCGCCGAATGAGCCTGAACTGAAAAGGGTGGCGGAGTTGGTCTTCGTAGGAATCTACAGATAGCTACGGAGGAGCAAGCTTTCTCGCCAAATTGGAAATACTGACTGATACGTTGAGCGTGGCTTCTGCGTGGAGCGTTCCTAATGTCAGCAAGCAAGCAGGCTTGAGACGATGAACTGCTTGCGTGGGTTGCCCTGGATAGCAGGGCATTCCGATCTCGAGGAAGTGGACATGCGGTATGGGTTTTGAACATTGGTGTTTCCAGCGACTTGATGCCTTGACCATTAGCAGCAAAAGGAAATCATGATTGTCTCTCCCGTGGCTATTACTATTTACACCAGCTCCCCGTCCACCCTCCTTGGTATCTACTCCTGGGACAGGTATCTTTGACATGAGCCGGCATCACCGGGGCAAGCGTGCCGTGTCCTCTTGCGCTTCTCCATACAAACCCGCCACTGCTCCCGGTAGAGTCTCCTTGATGGTCCCCCCTGCATAGGTCATCCGGTGGCATCTACCGCCTCATGTTTACGACCTCACCCCCGTTGAAGCGGCCCGCCGAGTAGTACTCTCTTTTGCGCCGCGCTGCGAGCAGCACCGCCGCCATGCTTTGTCGAGTTGAGGGCGTCATGCGCGGGTGTCCATTTGCGGTATGTTGTTGCATTTCTGTCTGGCCCCGCATGTAGGGAAAGTCCGTCGGGTCACTCGGCTTCTCCACTCGTCTGCCTCGGCGTCGCCGTTTTTCTTTTTTTTGCCGCTGCCTGCCTGCCGGCCTCGGTCTTCATGTTGCCCCATTCTCGTCGATCTCGCATATTGATTCCAGGCATTCGCGCGTCACCTTGAGCGCTTCTTCGACCACGGCCTGAGGAACGGCGAGGCTGGGTCTGGCGTTGCTGCCGGCGCCATTTGTCCCTTCGCTCTTCCGGCCGTTTATCCCGCCGTTGCCGTTCTCTTCGGCAGCACCGTTTGCGGCCTTGCTACCGTTGGCATTGGGAGACAGGGCCGTGTCTTGGCGGACGTCTTCAATGACGCGGCGCAGGAGAGCGGGGAAGGTAGTAACGTCTCCCGAGCGGAGAAGTGAGAGTGCGTGGTTTTGGATCGTAGTGGGCCAGTTGGAGGAGTGGGCGTGCAGGGCGTGGAGGAGATGGTCTTGGATTCTGGTGGGGAGCAGAGAGCGTTAGATGAATTTCGACATCCCTTCGAATCGTGGTCTGCCCTCAGACGCGCTGAAGGCTAGGCAGCTTACTTTGTAACATGACCCTCTTTTATTAGTATTGAGTTGATCTGGGATCGAAGATCCGGGTCGAGTGTGGCAGCGGTGTAGTTGGCAGCCGATGAGGGCACCTTGACGGGTGTGGTTGGGTTTTGGCTCGACATAGTTACGGGAGGGTTTGAGAAGGCGAGAATTCGGGATGGTTTGAAATCGCGACTCTCTAGGTACAGGTACCTAATCAGTCTGTTCCAGCCTTGATCACAGGCAAGCAGGTTGGCTTTATCGGCGTTCAAGTAGCTTGCTTGTGTGAGCAGCAGCAAGTTGATGGGACTCTTGGACGATGTCGAGTGCCTGAACCCTCCGTCAACCAAGGTTGAGTACACCAGACTACGCGAATCTGGGGTACCTGAGATCTTGGAATAGAATCGGAGGTAGCTTGGGAGCGGGGACCGAGCAGCCCAGAGGTACAGAAGATCCGCGGGTAAGTTGATGGTTCACTGCCAACTGAATGCTGCGCGAGGCTGTTGTTGCTCGAGCAAGGCTGAATTTCGCTGAATGGGTCGAATTGGCTGAGTATCCATTGAACACTGGCAGTCAACTGCAGGTCTGTGCGCTCAACATGCCAGAGTCACAGGCATGAGATCCCACAGGCATGTGCAAGGGTCAACGATAAGGTGACCCACAATGGCAAATAACCCCACTTCCCTTCGGATTGTCCCCAAGAAGTTCAGGAACACCTGTGACAAGCTTAGATGGAACTATGGTCGAGATGAGGACTGCTAACCTACCTTACTTAAGGGACCTAGAAAGAATTACGCCATGGGCTCATAAGGATCTTGCACACTTCAGCCTTATCGATTCTACTTCGGCGCTTACGCATGGCTCATTAGGTAGCTAGGTGACTACTAAAGACCGTGACAGGGCAAGAGGACAGAATCGGATAATCGCACTAACGGTGCAATGTGGTCCGTGCAGACCTCGTCGGAGAATATATCGAATGTTGCTTGTTTCGAAAATAACAGCGCCGGGTTAAATTCATGTAAGCGATGCGGCCAAGGATCGGCTATCGTCGCCCCTGATTCTCTTCGGCCACGCCTTTGCTTGATGCTCACGCTCCTGCTCAAACTGACAGGCCGGATGAACCAATTAGGTACAGCAACTTACCGGTCAAGGTCCGGAATGGCTGCTTGGTCTGTCGCAGATTGCAGTCACCGGCCATGAAAACGGATGACACCGCTTCAAGCATCGCTCATTTGCTTGAGCAATGACTTCTCCTAGACGGGTAATTTACAGCTTGATTAAGTGCTCGCTCTGTCCTGGCGGTTTATACAAATCCGCACCAGGCTGAAGGGAAGGAGCGCCCGCATAGGGCAAATGGGGAGGTGAATGACCCCTCAGCTCTGGTTCTAGCACTTCACCCAACTAAGGTACTGGCACCCCAATACCATCTACTAGTACCGTTGTCACGGTGCAAGTACCGCCATTGCCGCCCTCCTGCTCGAGCCATCCATGCCACCCCTTCCAAATGCTAACCACCAGCACATCCTACGGCCCGCCTTTCCACCCCTCTGTCGACGACGCTCAGTGACAGACGGAGGGCACAATGAAAGGGGCCCATTTCTACCCAGTTCCTTTGTGTTCTTGGGAGAGCGAAGCACTATGAACCTTCCTATGGGGCCGGTTTGTAACTTCCAAGTCCTCGTTTTTGTTGGAAGCTTCTGCGCCTATGTATTTGTTTTGTTCTGACCGGTCGCCGTTTTTCTCAGCCTTGGCACTGGAAGCACACCGGTTTAATGCTGTGTCACGTCGTCTTGGTGGTCACACAGCAGCCAACAATCGCGGTTCATCTTAAGGTACCAGGTAGGTTCTTCCTGAATTGGATCGTGCCATGCAGAAGAGGGGTTCAGGTGTTTGTGCAGTTCTGAGGACCCCTGCCCTGCGCAAGCCCCTTTTCAGATCTGGAGGGGTGTAAACAGCATCGTCACCAAGGTGATGCGTGTAACTCCCAACACGGCAAGAAAATGCCACTTATCACCGCACACTGCATTCTAAGAGACCAGTGACGCTCCATCAAGACCGAGATACCTTACTTACCTTACTTGGGTAGTTCCCGTGCTCTACTGCTTCGCTTTCTGTTTGCTGCTAGCTCCAAACATTGGAGGACCCTGACATCCAATGACTGTTTAGCTGACATAAGGCACCAAAGCCTTTCCATCTGCGACACAGTTAGGCTGTTCCGGCCTGCTTTGCCCAGATTCGATCAAGGTCTCGCCTGCGGAGCTTGGGCGATGCATGGCGGGATTTTGAGCATGATGCCAGGAGCAAGTGGTCCAGACTGGATCGAAGAGGAAGGTTTCGACGACTGTGTCTCAGGGCTGCATATATGTTATGTATCTACATCTACCTGCCTTGCATACATATACAGCCCAATCTCCCACTTATACCCCCACCTCCCCAATGCGAGGTCCCGCATCTGCAAGATCCAACTCAGTGGGTCTTGTTAGCGCCGGTGGCGGCCACGGTGGCAGACGGGGTGTGTAGTGGAGGAGAGGGGTCAGACATGTGTCTCAGCCAGTCCCGTTGGCGTGCTGGGGTGGAGCGAGGACGAAAGAGGAAAGAGTGTGGGCGTATGGCTGCAAGTGAGTCCGCGTCTCAGATAACTAGATGGTGGGGGGGAAGATGCTATGTAGAGAGAGGAGGGAAGGGGACCACTCGGGGAATGCATGAGGTAGGTGTGCGTAGGTGCCTTACTAGGTAGCAGTCCATCACCCACTCAGGTGGGATGCATGCGAGCGATGAGGGCATCTGAGACGGGATGGAGATGGGGATGGGTGGTGTCCTAGAATAGCCGGCATGCACGCCATACGGTTAGCTAGCGACCAAAGGAGGCTTTGCCCGGTCCGGCTTGTGTGGTGGGACGGGCTTCATCGTGATTGCACTGGGCAGCCATACATACGGTACATAGCTACCCACCTACCTACACCGGTGCAAAGTGATGTAGACAGACCTAGCCGGCCCGTGCTGGTTGATGGGGGAAACCGGATGAATGGATGAGAAGGAAGGTGACTTGTCATCTGTTCCGGAATTGCGCTACTTCTACTAATGAGCGGGTCATGGGCAGCAAGACAAGCTACGATACGTAGAACAAACATACATACACTGGGGAGAAACAGACAGCTCGAGTAGCTGCAGCCAACGCAGCCCACAACGGCCGTTCTTATCTCGACTCCGTCGACATCTGCAGCGGGCCCGATTTGGAAGTGGGCGGCCCAAATTCGGAACGGGGCCCTGGATGGTATTGGAACACATCGACACCAGCATCCATTGGTGCGCTTGTTGTGTTGTGTTAAGTAAGGTACCTAAGGTAGTCCGGCCTGTGCAGTAGAGCATGGTGAAGCCGGCTGTTACTATGAGGCTCTGCACATCGGAATCCTGCCGCTAGTCCGAGCTTCTGGGGGCAGTGACGTGGTGACGACTACCAGAACAGTTGATAGCGATGTTGTATTTCTCGCGTCTGAGACAGGCAGAGTCCGCAATGCTGCCACCGACGCGAATTCCATAGAACTCAGGGAGCCCCTCAAAAGTCGAGCAGTCATCACCGAGGTTATCCTTGCCCTGCTCTCTCATAAACGAGTCCATATCATCAGGCATGGTTTGTGAAGAAACTCCATATCCTTGCCATCGTCGTGGAACTGCGTTATCTCGAAAGGGGTAATTCCCTGAACCACCGTCACAAACAATAGGCGTTGAGGCCTTCAGAAGTGAATAAACGTGAACACCGGGTAGATAGAGAACAGGGGAAAGCGAGAGCACGAGTTGCACGTAGCCCTTCGCATAAAAAGTATCATGCTGTTTACTCACATTTAAACCCACGTCCACGATTATTTCCCTTTAACGACAAGGCCGAGTGAATCCGTGAATCCGGGACCGACAATATACGTCGTTCTTATAGAATGCTCAACGTCCTGGAATGGTGTATGACCTTTGTCATCTGCAATAGTTGGCAAACAAAAAATCACAGATTCTCCTGGTTATACCGAGCGCGGAACACCTGGGAACATGTCGTACCAGGCGAGTAAGTTCTAATACAATGTGCGTCTTTGACACAATGGCTGGGAGGCTATTCGGAGGTGGTACCCCTATTCGGCGGACCAAGGCGGAGCGGACCGGCGCGTGACCCGAGCGACGAGGCACCGGCACGCCGGAGCACTACTCTACCACTGGCCGCGAACTCCGGCCCCAAGTTCTTCAACCCGGCTTCTCTTCCGAACTTCACTGGGCCGCAGCAAACTTCACCAGCGCGTACCAGCTTGGCAAGCTGCCCTCCTTTTTTATAAGAAGAAAACAACATCGCCGCCCACGATGTCGCACTTGGCTCTTGGTTCGCCGCGTCGTCTGGAGTCCCCTTCGGCCCCGGCGGCGGAGAAGTCGGCTCCGGCGATCCCCGCTGCACCAGCTCCCGTTCCCGCTCCCGCCCCTGCTCCGACCGCGGCTGTGAGCACCAACACCACCCCCGTCGCCCGCGCCGCCTCCGCCGTCATGACGACAGCAACCACCACCTCCACCACGTCGTCCCCGCCACCAGAGCCACTGTTCGCGCGGAGGGCGGTGGGAGGAGCCCCGAAGCCGGGCAAAAGCGGCCTCAGTCGGCTGTTTCAGACCTTGGGTCCCGCTTCCTCCGCCGCTCCCAACTCTTCCGCCTCTCCCGCTGCGCCGGCTTCTTCCACCGCGCCAGCCACCAGCACTAGCCCGACGCCGTCCGAGTCGTCGACACTAGTGGCCTCGTACGGTTCGCAGACCGATGTGGAGGAGGAGGGTAAGCTGCTTTCCCCCCTATTCATCCCTTCATACCTTTCCAGTTGGGCGGGTCGGTGAACCGCAAAGGGCCCTGAAGGCTTTCTCTTGGCCCTGTCCTTGATGAACTGGTCATCTGCAGGTCATCCACCCAGCGTCACCATCAAGTTGGCCAAGTGGATCCTGTAGAAGGACCAGACGACTGCCGGGCATCGTGTTCACGGCTCCAACTGGCCGTTCCCGCATATGACAAACGAACGCGACGTGTTGTGATAGTCACGCATGCCATCTTCGCGTATATGCTCTCAGGACCGTTGCTGACAGGACTTCACCATCACAGCACTCATCAGCCCCAACGCAACCTCAGCGCCGATCCTCATCCTGGGGGCGGTCCCGACACCGCGGGGACGTCAGGTCAGTTACCCCTGAAGTCATATTGGGGTCTTGACTCCTATGAACACTCGCTCACGTCCTAGCGGACCTTTCCCGACTCCGCCGAAGAGCGGCCGGACCGAGACGACTGGTCGTCCTGCCCGTGAGGCACGGTAAGAACTCCCCGTCTGCTGTCACGGCACACTTGTACTGACAGCTCACTTCAGAGTGGAATAGGCGGAGGGGCCGCTCGACCCGGTGGAGGGTGGGCTGTGGAAAAGGAAATGGTTTAAATGGGTGGCGCCGCAGGACGGCCGCCAGAAGTTTTCTTGTTCCTCTATTCTTTCAGATGAAGATACCCTGTTTTCTCTGGAACTTTAGGCTGCCATGACTTCAGAAATCGTGCCTGCTCGCAAGTGATATTGTGGCCGGCTCTGTGAGATCTGGTTAATGACGCCTATCCGCCACAGAGATGAGAGAGAAAAAGCAGGGGTCCGGACGAAGACCTCGCTCAGGGGTCTATGAGAAAGCAAGTCTCAAACAGCTCCAAGCCAATAACCTACTCGGGTTCGCTAACCGGCGACCCCACGCTTGTGAGGGCACCCTGGTGTGGGTATTCGGGCCAGCGACGCCAGAGCAGCCAGCGAAATGTGGGGGATCGTCGAGGACAGCTGGAAGGTTCGATATTACCCCAGATCTTCTGAGCGGTCATGCGGTGGCATACATACTGTGTACTGTGCGGCATGTAATATATGTACATATGCCGGCATCCAGGCTTCAGTCCGGTGAGACTGGTGGACTGATCTGAGTCGGGACTTCACGATGGCCATCTCGGGTTCTGGTGGCTCACTCGCCACGCTTGTCTTTCTCACTTCTCTCGCTTCCCTCCAGGAGTTGCTCCTGTTCACTAAGTGTCGACGTGCGCTAGTAAGGGAAGGAGAAGAAGGGGGTCAGACTGGATGAACGGCTGTCAAGGGGTGGTTTGCAGCATTGGATGCAGGTTCGCTGACGGCGCAGGCAGATTTCCGTTGGGGCATGTACATACATACTGTGATTACGTGGGGTGTGCGACCCCCAAGCTTCGAGGAATATGCCGATGGCAAACCGGACACAGCCTTCAGTTCCGGCACGGTCTGCTTCTTGTGGCGCCCGGCGAAGGCCGGAGCGCATCTGTACGGTACTGTACAGGATGCCCAAGACATGTTTGGATGGGCAGCGAATCGGGAGATGCGGCAGAAGTCGGGGAAGACCACGGGGCTTCGACACAAATTCCCATGACATCCGGGGTCCCGCACGGCGGTTACGCAGCCCCTCAAGCATTGCCGGGCTGCCTGCTCCCCCATGCTCCCCATGCTCCTCATGTTCCTCACACTCCTCATGACACCAGAAACAGCCCCAGGACCTGTTGTGCAGCCATGGTGTGCGTCGGCTGTCTCCCTGGAGTGCCCGAGAACACGTTGCTCGATTGGACATGCAGCATGGAAGAATTGCAGCAGCTGCCGTGCCGAGGGCATGGCCGCCTGCCATGCGGTTCCTAGGAACGGGGCCAGGCCAGCATATCGAGGATCGGCATCAACACTTCCGGAACCTCAGGCTTTGGGTGCGGTTTTGGGTGCAGTTTGGCATCCTGCCGGGGGAACATGTGGTTCCACTTCTTGACCGGTCGACTTTAGCGCTGCATTCGTCATGCAATATAGTTGTCGGTGAGCCTCCGTGTCAAGGAAGAAGGATGAGTTGTCGTGTCATTGCATCCATCCGGCGCCCGGGCGTTGGGAGAGTTAAAAGTGTTTTTTCTGGGTCTGGCGGGACGGGATCCGCCAACGGCAAAGAAAGCGGCCCAGGCGGGCCAAGCGGGCCTCGATGACGCGAACCCGCTGATTCTGGATAGCTCCCAGTGCCGTCGCCAAGGAAGGGATCGCCTACTCATTATCCCATACAGAGAGCTTTGACGGATGAGACCGACGCTGACCATGGCATTCCCATCCCTGGCTGGGCTGCCGAATAGGGCCGCATGAAGCGTGTTGCGGTTGACATGGTTAAACAGGCCCGGGTTCCATTCGTCTCCGGTTCACGGAAGAAAAGATTCTTACCTTGATACTCCAAGCTGTCCCGTTTCTCCCGTCCCTCCGTGAGGCAGATTGATTAAACTGCTAAGGGCTTGCAGTCAAATCGTCAATATTGGGCACGATGCGAAGCTGCAAATGGCTCATCTGTCCCAGGGATGTTCTTCAGGACTGAGTGCGTCCCTTTTCCCAGAGACGGCAGTCACGCCATGCAGTCCGACCCCCCGAGTTAGAGTCCTGACAGCAGGGCAGTCACTCCCGTCCTGTTTACGCCTTCCCGACCGGACTCGCTCGGGTGGGCACGATGAGACCCAATTCCTCGCCCCAATGAAGGCAGGCGCTGCCCGAGGCGGCCTCCGGGTCCTCGTTCCTTCCTCTCGCGCACTCTCCTCCTTCAAGTTCACCTCAGGCTAGCTCACCCCTTCTCCTCTCAAGTGTCACATCTCACATCTCCGCCCGCCCGCAGATACGGTAACAATGTTACGCACACGAAGCAGTCTCGCAGCAAGCCGGAGCGCTTCCGGGCGCTTCGTTAGGACGACGTTTGCGGCTCACACCCTCGAGCTGATGCATCTTGCACGCCCCCATTTGTCTTGCGAGCCGTTCTGCGACTGTGTTTGGCTGCGGATAGCCAGTGCGGGTAATTTTCCCGCTCCACTTAGACGCTAGCCTGCCTCAAACACCATGTCGGTTACCGCAGACACCTGACAATGTCTTGCGCATCCACAGCAGCTTTCCGTGTGCGCTGCACCGTGCCATAGCACTGGGCTCCGTGGCCTTGACTGCGTTTGGCACAACTTGTTTGTGTGTTGGAAGCGGAGGAAGCTAGCTGCAGAAGTCGGCGCACAGTGTGCTCCAGCCCGTGACAGCTATCAACCGGTCTGATCCGTAGTCGCAAAAGGCGCTAGTGCAGCCGGCCCCGACCACTCCCGTGACTCCGGCGACGAGACCAAAGGAGCCTCGAGAGACCCCCGGATTGTGGGGCAAGCGGGTACGCCAGCATGTCGAGGGTCGTGGATATCTGCGCATGCATGCGGCCTCGCTGCAATCACTTCAACTATGCAAGGCGGTGAGAGACCCAGCATCCAAGTGGACGGCCCGCGGCTATTTGAAAGCAGAGCCGTTTGGTTGGACTCGTTGCTGTTCAGCGAGGTAAGGGAACGCTGGTACACCTTCCAAGTTTCTAGTATCCAAACTCTAGCAGCCGGCGTCAGCAAGCAACGCTAGCTTCTCCAGCTCTTGCAGTTTCCATGGAACTAGTGGTCCCAGCCTGGCAAGCCGCAGCCCAGCATGCCGGGTCCTCTGTATGTCCCCGCGAAGGACCTATCAAACTGCGACGTCGCCGAGGTTGAGATTCGGATGGACGCAGAAGATGGAGGCCAGGAGCCGAAACCTTGAGCTCACCATCCCTTCCGACCCTCATCAGGTCGACCTCTCTTTTCGCATTGCCGACCGTGTGTCCGAGCTCGGAATCAGATGGCAGCTTTCAGGGCGTGCGTGTCTGTCAACCCGTCTGTCCACGTCTCAAGTTCCTCGCCCAGCTCTCGTCCCGTTTCCCGCACATCTCATGAGATGTCTCAATACATCAGGCGGCGATCCCGTCTTTGGTCCCGCGCCCAAGCTGCCCCAGCACCCTCCCCTAGCTGCGCGCCGACGTTGGGTCCAGTGTCAGAATTCCTTTGCAGTCCCGCGTCACGGCCTAGGAATCGAGTCGGCCAAAAGGCGGGGCGGGCACATAGGGTCTTTTTTGCGGCACATACCTTGACCGGTCTCAGATTGCTGATTCTAGAAAAAAAGTACTGTATATACCAAGCTGCACGGTTGACACTGCAGGCTTGTGTGACATAGCCAATTAATGGGGAATTCTAGATGGTTACTTCGTAAGAGTGGTTGCATTCTGTGAAGCCTGCACCTCCACTCCACCCCCCGCCCCAGCAACGCCTCGTCGTCCTTTCCTATTGGCTAAAAGGTAGCAAGGGTAACCCTACAAAGAGCATGCCTGGGATGTCAACCTTCCACCCGGGTGCTGCTTTAGTGAAGGGCTGGCGGCGAGCCTTCACCTGCCACAAGATGGATGGGTGGACGTCAATTCAGCTAATACCTTGGGAGCCCCTCTGTCGGTCTCTTCCTGGAGCTCGATTTTGATCCCCTCAAACTCTCAAACGACCTTCGTCCCACACGCTCGTTTATTTTGCCCCTCCTGTTCGAGGCTCCTGTTCGAGGTTGCTCGTCCGCCTCGACCGGTGGAGATCGTCCCTCGTGTCAACAGTGTCAGGCAGGCCGCACCGCCCCCAGCCGAGGCCCGGGAAGAAAGAGGCAGCAAGCAGCAACAGAGGCCGCCGGAACAGAGCAACAGCCGGCGACCTTGTTGGAGATCTTGGAGCTTGCAAATCCTAGGTCAGTCAGCCGTCGATGACGAACTCGGGATCCATGATCTCGACCTCGGGACCCGCTTCCAGTGGCGACAGCCACACCAACCCGTCAGCTGCACATCGCTTTCCCCACTACAGCCGAACGCTGCCAGGCCACTCATCGTTGCCATTCGAGATGCTGACCTCAACCCATTGAAACAGCCCTTCCAATTGCCGCCACAACCCGAAAAAAGGCCATGAGCGGCCGGCCCTGCTTCGCCTCACCCTAACAGCCAGAACGACCACCCGACCTGGAAAGCCGTATGTCCACACCTGCTCTCTCTTACCTGATACCGCCGCCACAGCGGAGTTGGCGGCGGGCACCACCAACACCACCACCACCGCGTCTCGGCAACGCAATCAGTATGCCATGTTGCCTGCAGTAGCCCTTCCCGTCCTTCCCTCTTGACCCTCCTTTCTCCGACCCCTCTCTTCACGTTCCTCTCCGTCATCCTCCCGCCTCTAACTCGCCGCTCTCCCTCGTCAGGCCCTCAGCATGGACGCGCTGCTCGAGAACGGCGGTTCGGAGCAGAGCTCTAGTCCCGCGCAGTCGGTCCTGCGAACGGCGCAGCTCCTCTACCCAGTGGTGCTGCTGCTGGCTTTCGTCATCTCCGCCGGTGTGCACACCATTGTCACTTCAAGGACCGAGGAGGAGCTGGTTGTTCCAAGCGTCAAGGGTCCCGGTGGGAAGCCGTTGCCGGTTACCAAGAGGAAGCGGGAGCAGGAAGCATCGGAACCCGACGACAACACCGGCACTGGCGGCCTCGCTTGGACCGTATTCTTGTATCTCACGGGCGCCATCGTATTGTCCTTCGTTGCCAATGGCGCTACAATTGCCGCTCATGCTGTGCAGTCCAGCAGGAATGACGGACTCGACAATGCGTGGTGGTGCGGCGAACCGACAATTGTAGGTGTTCGCCCCCGCATCCCCCCCAATTGTGTATTTCCCGGACGCCAAGGCTGACAGAGCACTCAAGGTCTACGTTGTCGGGTCGGCATTTCTCTACCTTTACGTTCTCATTACGCTCTTCGAGTGGAGGAACAGCCCGATCGTTGTCCACCTTATCATCTGGGTCCTCGGTCTCGTGGGGGAGATTGTAGTTCTCCTCGCCTTGATCCTCACCATCGCCGACCGAAGATATACGACGCTCGCTCCGAAACCCGACAATGGTCTGGAATTCTGGGACGTGGTCGACCTCGGCATTGCAGGCGTTCGTCTTTGCCTGGTCGTTTCTCTGCTATGCCTGTACGCCGCCGTTGCGAGTAGGAGGCGCCTGGAAAAGCGCCGGTCCCATGACGAGGAGGCACACCGATCTGGTGCGGACGAGGCGAGCCCGTTGCTCAACGGCAACGGAGGTTACCATGGCCATGGCAATGGACATGCGACGCGCACCGTACACTACGGCAGCACAAACGGGAATGCCCGTCGCAACAGCGGCCGTGGTGAACAGGGTTACCAGCCTCGAGACGAGGAAACCGCCTTCTACAGACCTGACAAGCTGCCGCACAAGACATGGTTCGAATACTGCCGCGGATACTCGGTTTTCTTCCCTTACTTGTGGCCTAGCAAGTCGGTCAGGCTCCAGCTCGTGGTCCTCTTGTGCTTCATCCTTGTCATTTTGCAGCGGGTGGTCAATATCCTGGTGCCTGCGCAGCTCGGTGTTGTGACGGATGTCTTCGACAACAACAAGGCCGGCGATGCAGTGTGGTTGGAGCTTGCGCTTCTGATCCTGTACAAGCTGCTCCAGGGACCCTCGGGCTTGCTCGGATCCCTCCGGTCGATACTCTGGGTCCCAGTGTCCCAACACACATACCGGGCCCTGACGACAGCGGCTTTCGAACATGTGCACTCGCTTTCGTTGGACTTCCACCTGGGCAAGCGCACGGGCGAGGTGCTTTCGGCACTTAACAAGGGCGCATCTATCAACCAATTCCTTGAGCAGGTCACGTTCCAAGTGGTGCCGATGCTGGTCGACCTTCTGGTCGCCATCGTCTACTTTTACGTCCGGTTCGGGCCCATGTACGCCCTCTTCGTCTCCATCATCACTTTCTACTACCTCTACTTGACCATCCGCATGGCCGCCACTAGGGCTGATCAGCGGCGCGACATGGTCAATGCTGACCGGGAGGAGGAGGCTGTCAAGAACGACTCGATCATGTCGTACGAGACGGTCAAGTATTTCAACGCAGAGCGGAGGGAGTTTGAGCGTTATGGCAACGCCATCAAAAAGTTCCAGGAAGCCGAGGCCAAGGTGACATATGGCATCAACCACATGAACATGGCACAGTCGGTCGTGTTCATGTGCGGCCTTCTGGTCGCCTTGCTCACCTGCGGCTACCAGGTGTCGCGCGGCGATAGAAGTGTTGGTGACTTCGTCCTCCTCGTGACGTACCTCAACCAGCTGCAGGGCCCTCTCAACTTCTTCGGCACCTTTTACCGGACGGTACAATCAGCCATGATCTCGGGTGAGAGATTGCTTGAGCTCTTCAAGATCCAGCCCACGGTTGTGGACAAGCCCGGCGCGAAGCCGCTCCTGGGGTGCAGCGGACACATCAAGTGGGACAATGTCGGTTTCTCCTATGACAAGCGCAGGACCGCACTGCACGACTTGTCCTTCGAGTGCAAACCTGGCACAACGACCGCCTTCGTGGGAGAGTCCGGAGGAGGCAAATCGACCGTCTTCCGCCTCATGTTCCGGTACTACAATTGCGGCGAGGGAAGCATCGAGATCGACGGTCATGATGTTAAGGATCTGACGATCGACTCGGTCCGCCGCTTCATTGGTGTCGTCCCGCAGGATACCCTCCTGTTCAACGAGACACTGATGTACAACCTGAAGTATGCCAACCCGAATGCCACTGATGAGGAGGTCTATGACGCCTGTCGCGCCGCTGCCATCCACGATCGCATCTTGAGCTTCCCCGACGGCTACCTCACCAAGGTGGGTGAGCGCGGGCTTCGGTTGAGCGGTGGGGAGAAGCAGCGTGTGGCAATCGCGCGCACCATCCTGAAGAACCCGAAGATTATCATGTTGGACGAGGCTACCTCAGCTCTTGATGGTGAGACTGAACAGAAGATCCAGTCCAAGCTGATTAGCGGCAAGTTTGGCCAGGATCGGACACTGTTGATTATTGCGTAAGTTTTTCTACCTGGTCTAGATGTTGATTATAGGGTTAACCATTAGGATGTAGTCACCGTTTGTCCACCATCACCCATGCCGACCAGATCATCGTCCTTCATGCCGGCACCGTAGTAGAGCGAGGCACCCACCAGGAACTTCTTGCACTCAACGGCCGTTACGCCGCCATGTGGGAAAAGCACTGCCGCGCCGAACGCGCCGCCGAGCACGCGCGCGATGCGACCCGGAAAGCTAAGAAGCTCCTCAGTCAGGCGAACGTTGCTCGGCCCGGTGACGTTCCGGACGGCTACAACAGCATGCTTTCGTCGACCATTCTACCCACTGCTCCTCATAGCCCTACAGCCACCGCTGCGGACACGCATGATTCTGCATCCATCACCTCAAGCGAGAGCAGCAGCAGCTCCTCCAATGAAGGTTCCTCGAGCGGTTCGGATGGTACCCTTCAGGACGAAGCGTGTGAAGAGCACCATCCCGTGGACCATCCAGGCAGGCACCTCGACGCACCCCGTCCGCCATTGTACTCATTTCCATCGGAATCGTCTGCCGGCCGCTCGATGGATATACCCAGATTTCCCTGAGCCTACTTGGGTTAGATCTGTTCCCGGGCAAACTAATACGCCAGGCGGCGCTTGACTTGGACACTGGATGGCCGATCCTCGCTCCAGCGCTGCCTTGCCTGTTGTTTTTTGTTACAACACCACCACCGACGTCACTAATTCCGGCACCGACCCAGCGAGGCAATGCCTCCACTTTAATACCGCCGATGAAAGACAAAGATGATTTGGAGCATCTTCGCGGGGGGGGGTTATGATGATGGATCTTCCGACATGACTTCGAAACCAACCCGAACGTACGAAAGAGGGCACAGCATCTAATGATCAGACTCGACCCAACCTTCAAATGCCACCTTACCCATCTCCCCGTCTTCTGTATGTCTGTTTATATACCAGCCCGTTGTTGTTTTTGCTTTTCTCCCTCCGCATTGGCCTGCATTGATGGTCTGGACCGCCGCAAGACGGAGATGCCTTTTACAAGACTTGTTTGTTGCACAAGAGCTGCACATTAATGAGACATGAAATGACCATGATTCCCAGGCAGCATGGGGCGGCGTTTTTGGTCGATTTCTGGTTTCTATGGCTAGGCTGATAGGGAGCTGGGGGGTAATGGAATGGTGTTGAAGGGTGCAAACGGGGGTTGCATTGTGCCGATGTGCAATGACTGGAACGCGGGGATCGGTGCGGGTTGCAAATGGGTTCAAGGGACGGACGGCTGCCTTACCTTACCTACGGCTAGTGGTACCTTACCCTACCTGGTCCATCGATGCCTACGCCTTGCTGGCTGGCTTTGCGTTTTTTGAGTCCCTTTTTGGTCGCCCGGGCGGGCAGGGACGGCAAGCGGTATACAAAAAAGGAAATTTTGAATGATATCCATCACCTCGACAACATAGCTTTTTTTGTTTTTTCGCGAGTGAGGGCGAGTGCGGGTATCTGTGTCGTGACTGTATGTCCAGGGGTGTGTAGGTATATCAATGATGCGCATAAATCGGGATGGCACTGGAAGAGGAAAAGCATGCATATACCACTGGAGCATGCAGAGAGAGAAGCAAACAGGTACGTTCGACTGAACATGAAAAGCAGGACCACCACCTCATCCTTCCACCAGAACGAGGGAGCTCTTTTACGTCGGCCGAGCTATGTCGGGCCTTCTCCGTCTTCCCCGGCGGCTCGAACCATGTCACGCATAACTGCTTGCTTGGCCAGGGTTCTTGCGCTCCTGGACGTGGAGCCGGTGGAGAGAGACCTGTGGCGCTCTTATGTATATGATGTGATGCATGATGTGAGTGCTGATTCTTGGTAAGTTACGGATGATAATCCAGACAGGGGGCCAAAGTGGGGCTTTATAGTCTAGATTTACAGTCCCTGCCCAAAAAAATGCCTAACTGCCTCACATCTACCATTTTTTCCCTCTTTAACTAAACTACTCACTATATCAAAATGGTTGTGAGAGGCGAGCAGTACGTAGGCGAGGCTCAGAGGCGCTGCAAATACTACTC
>MU860372.1:0-22560 GCA_033296875.1 Achaetomium macrosporum | reverse complement strand
GGCCGTTTTGGTGTAGATGGATTGAGTAGGTCGGCTATTGCAAGACCTCGGCTAGACCTTCGCTGTGGGTTTGGCTGGAGGTTTGGCTGTGGGCTTGCCATCGTCGTCGAGTGTGGTGTCGACTTCGATAGAGAGCGGAGCAGCACTTCTGGGGACCTAAGGAGAAGTACTTTCCCATAGAAATTGCTAGAAAAGTGACTTACTAATTGATTTGTGGGGCTATGGGGCGTTGCGTTGTTCCAACCCCCTGCAAAGTCACCGCGCTAGCACTAAACACCCCGGCGGAGGTGTATTGTAACCCGTGTATTCTTTCCGCGCTCGACTGGTCGGATCAGCTCGGCTTTGTTCGGAGCTCGGAGCCGGAGGAAAGGTACTGTACACTCGGCTGTATCCGGGCGGGATCTGTGGCTGAACTCGTTGCTCGGCGTGGTTAACGGAGACCTTTTCCCTCATCTGACAACCTGGAAGGTTGTGGTCGGCGCAGTTGAGTGTTAAAGTGTTAACGGCCGTCAGCGAAAGTTCCCGATGCCCCTGTAGCGGCCCCAGCGGCGGGGAGGTCAGATCGGATGTCGGAGCTTAATCTAGCCGAGCGGATAGCACGTATCTTGGTTAGGTCAGCCATTTCACCAATAGCGTCAACGTTGATTGCAACTCCAGTCGCTTCGTCTCGAGCTGCAACCCTGCCTGAGGGGCCATGACGCTTGGAATTTGGAAATCATGATGAAAGATATGTCAGCTCGGACCTAAGAAGAGGTCGAACTCCGAGGAAATGGAGGGAATGCAAATCCATCTTAGCGATGGGGAGGTGTATATATTTCCATGCGCCAGCTCCTGCATGGCCACCAGCAGCAGACAATCTAGTCTCATCATCACTTTGACCGTTACCACCCAACCCCCCCAACTCACAAACCTACCCCGACAACATCTACCATAACCCTTCAGACTCATCCCAGCAAGCCCATCACGCCTCGCTCGCAATGGCTCCCCCCAAGGTCATCGTCTTCGGCCCCACAGGCGGTGTCGGCTCCGTGACCGCGCTCACGGCCCAGCAGCGCGGCGCCAAGGTGGTCCTCGCGATGCGCGACACACAGAAGCCCATCCCCGGGCTCAGCCCCGCACAGGAGCAGGACGGCGGCTTCGAGCGCGTGCAGGCGGACCTGACCAAGCCCGAGACCATCGAGGCGGCCGTGACGCAGACGGGCGCGAAGCGCGCCTTCGTCTACCTCGCGTTCGGGGCGCCCGACCACATGCGGGCCGCCATCACGGCGCTCAAGACAGCCGGCATCGAGTTCGTCGTCTTCCTCAGCAGCACCTCCGTGCAAGGCCGGGGAGACGACCTGCGGCGCTACACGCCCGCCGACTTCATCCCCTGGCAGCACGCGCAGGTCGAGCTCGTGCTCGAGGAGCTCTTCGGCCCCGACGGCTTCGCGGCCGTCCGCCCAGCCTACTTCGCCAGCAATCTCTTCACCTACAAGAAGGCGATTGCCGCCGGCGGACCCGTGAAGATGCCGTATCCCGAGGCCAAGTTCGACTACATCGCGCCCGAGGACATCGGCCGCGTCAGCGGGACCGTGCTGGTCGACGGACCGCAGGCGGTGGCGGGCGGGAAGAACGTCATCCACCTGACCGGCCCCCAGCTCCTGCCCCAGGGCGACGTGATTGTCATGATCGGGAAGGCACTCGGCAAGGATCTGAAGGTCGAGAAGATTTCGGATGACGAGGAAGCGGTCAAATTCCTCACAGAGGCGCAACATGTGCCCGAAATAATTGCCAAGCAGCTTGTCCAGGGTTTCAAGGCTGTAGCGGGAGGCCAGGAGGTGTTGCCGGCAGGTTTCATGGAGGAGGCGGTCGCCAATGCTGAGAAGTATGGGCGGAGACCCGCGACAAAGGTCCAGGAGTGGGTCGAGGCAAATAAGGACAAGTTTGCTGCCTAGGTTCCGTGGTTCTGGATGGGAGAGATATGATGGTTAGAGCAATAATCGTTTGAAGATAGCTAGCAAAGGTGAACTTATGTAAATAGAAGCGTCAACAGAGCTGGGAGCTTTCAAAGTTGAATTGCAGTGTGACAGCGTGCTGAAACGAGATGGATCTACTGTGATAGGTACATGTACTTACCGTAGATTGCTATGTTTTGTAGATGCCGATTTCTCCTCATACTGCCATGAATATCACTCTTCGATTGCTGCAGTAGGAGTTTGAAAATCAAGTTGCCTGGTAAACATGGGCTGCCACAAGCCATGCGAAAGATGCAAAAAGTGATGCGACCGCGAATCGAACATGTGGTCCTACAAAGTCCACAGCAGGGTTTCGCACGTGGAGAGTATTGGACAATTTTTCACAGCTCGACCACTACACCACAAAGAGGTTCGTGGCGATGTGTGCGGTTGCGGTAGGTGTTGGAAGGTGAGCCCACCGAGGTAACTTATATACTACCCATTCTTTACTGTCACCCACACGCATGGGCCGCAACCGCCGCCTTTCCCCTTCTCTGGCCAGCTGGCTGTCAGGCCAGTCAGGGTAAAGAGCCCCGGGTTCAGCCATGCCAAAATAGAGCATCAACAATCGCACTCTCGCAGGAAAGTCGGTCTCTGCTGAACAGTCACAACAAACCCCAGTTATCAAGAACACCACACTCGCTCTCCTACATGTATCTGGAACTATTCGCCCCTTAACAAGAGATCTTCATCCCATCTGTCCTCTACCACGTTACCAGCCCATGTTGTATGAGTACCACCGCAACCAGCCAACACAAACCACCTACCGACTTTGAACCTGTCATCTCATTCAGGAATCGACGCCACCCTCCACCCCCCTTCAACAACATAACTATTGTGTCCTCCCTCCACGGTACGGCTACTTCTACTAGTACTGGACAACATCGACGGTGAGCGCAGCACACGCGAGGATGGCTCCCGGTCAGAGAGGGGCGAAACAGGGCTCATTGCATTGGAGCAGGAGCTTTCCTGTCTTGACAGACGAACAACACCACCACCAGGGACCAGGCATCGTGGGACGGGCGGTGGTTCTGGGTTGTCTGACTCGGCAAGTTTGGGCACAAGCGGTATTGCAGCGTCCAGCTCGAAGGCATGAGGGTCCGGGTCTGGCGGACGAACAGCCACACGTACACAGTCGTTTGGAAGTTCCTGCTTCGCTGGGTCAGAGGGAAGTTCCTGCTTCCCTGCTGCTGCTGGGTCGGTGGTGCCGTGACCGTCTAGCTCGGCTTTCTGGTTGAGGCCTAAAGCGTTTGCGTCGCCTGTTCCTGATGCGGTCTTGTCTGTGGCATCGGCGGATCCATCATTGGCCCGCTGTCGTTGACGACGCCTTCTAATGAGAACCGCGGCGGCTAGGGCAAGGGTGGCAAGAAAGGCCACTGCGCCGACGGAGATTCCAACTATGGCGGCTAATGCTAGGGATGCTTCTGCAGGCGCAGCGTTTGAAGTTGGGGAGGATGTCAGGAGAGTCGAGCGCGTCGAGGGAGCTGATGTGACGGAGGGTTTGACCGACTGGACGGTGTACGGGATCAGTGACAGGTCGTTGGGTCGCCACACCAGCTGGATAGCCGGTGCACGTGTGAAGGCGGTCAGCCAGGCTTGCGTTGTATACTCCGTAACAAAGATTCCTGCGACTGAGGTGGTTGATACTGATCCGTCGGCCGAGAACGTCTCCTGAATGGTGGTGTACCGGGTTGTCAGAAAGGTGTTTTTGCCTGTTCCAACGGCGGCGGTAGTAGTCTCCGTGATTGGCCCTGCTAATGCAGCGGGATGGCATGTACGGTATAAAAAACCCCCTTCGAATATTCCCGAGATGCACCGTGGCGGCCCCGTTGCCAAAGATGGTATGATGGTCGGATAGCTGAATGTGAAGCCACTATGACGCAATCAGCATTGTACGTTAAGGGACAAAGGCTCCATGAAACCCACGTCGGACAACAGAATGCGGCAGTTTCTTCTGACGCCAGGAGGCTAATGATGTTGAGAGCTCTGACGCTATCAGTCATGTCCGAGCTCACCACGGTCGCCGTCGTCCACCCCGCTGGACACAACAACCCGGGAGAGTAGAAGGCCCACTTGCTCCATTGGGAAGAGCTGGGCAGACAAGGCCTTGGCCTTCCGTAGCAGTCAGTCGAGTAAGCATCACAGAGGTTGTACTGTTGCGGAGTTGGTCCAATGAAGCAATCGCCGCACTCAGGTTGGGGTGTAAACACTGTTGTCAATGGTCCGATATTGTTGCGGGTAATAGAAATGGTAAATGGGTCCACCGTCCTTGTGACAGTTGAGGTCCCTGAGGACACCGTCACCGTTGAGGTCATCAATGAGGTGCTAGTTAAGATCATTCCGGTAGGGAAAGGGAAAGACAAGAACTGAAGACATCCAGTGCGCCGTGTACCGATGTGGGGAAGCCAGCCTTGACACCGCATCAGGGACGTGTCCTTGGATATATATAACACCCCTCGGGCAGTACTTGCGTAGCCACTCGGCTCCGGCCGTGGCTGAGCGACGAACCTTGGCTCGAGCCCCGAATAGAGGCTACCTGTATCATATCAACAGGTCATCTCCAGCGGCAGGAGCCAGAACGTTGTGGCCGCTGTGCAACGGCACGTATGATAGCCGAGACCAGTCCGCTTGAGCCTTATGATCGCACCAAGAAAGCAGCAAACACAGTGAAACACAACCGGCATTTTCCATGTTGAAGGCTGCCGCTGTGCTCGCCTGACTGCTGTTGTACGATGCGTGGGTTCGGCTCTGGTGCGACTTATAGCCCCATCCCATTGGCCCGGTGTCCAGAGACGACCAACGCAGGGGTTACGTACTAAAAGCAGGCGATAGATGGAGTGCTGCAGGGCCCCAGGACGCTAGGCCTGCCTTCCTTTTCGCTGATTTTGCATGTCTCATCCTCGGGCCGAGGACAGAGAAGTAAAGCATGATTCGGATGCACATCCAGTCATTTGCCGAGTTGCTCTGTCCAGTTCTTCCGACCGCTGGGGAAATCTTCGGGCTCTCGGCTCGGCCCGAAAGAATGTCCGGCTTGAGTCAGGATGTTTCGAGGCTGGAAAAGCCCCGGCCACGGTAGGCCGCCGCTTCCGCAATAACAAGGCCCTGAATCAGCCTAGGCCATCTCAACGTATCTTTTGCCGAACCCGCCAGCTCTAGCCCGATTGCCGCTCATTCGAAGAGGCAGGTTCCCAAGTGCTGGAAGGTGAATAAATAGGGACACCGCCCTCGTCATCATCATCCAAGATCTCCGACTCCGAATCCTGCTCCGGCGGCCTCGGATAGATGTGGGCAGCGGGCTGGGCTGTTGACATGGCGGGACCAAGAGTGCGCTCTGCCGGGGGCGGAGACTCCCAGGAACGGCCGCTCTGCTGAGCATGCTTCTCCCTCTCGAGCTCCCTTGCCTTCTCCTCTTCTTCTTGGAGTTTGACAGCAATGGAACAAAGCATATATACGACGTGAACAACAAAAAGTAATTGCTGTCGCTGCGAGAGCAGGACAAACGGGTGAACCTGTGACTGCCCTGTATGCTGGGCAGATGGAGCTGGTGGTTTCTGTTCCCGGACTGCTTCAGGCGTTCTCGTCACTGTGGTATCAGTCCAGTGAGTTTTCCGCAGGTGCTTCATCAACTGGCTGCCTCTCTTGAAGGATTCTCCACATTGGCGACATGTTCGCCGTTGAGCGTCGACAGAGCTGTGAGCTGGGGGCTCGGGCTTTGGTGGTGGTGAGCCGGGCTGAAACGTTGGAGTTGTCGGATCCATTGGAAGGAAGAGCGCAGAGAAGTGTTCGGGTTCACACAATGCCCGCCGACTAGATCTGGCTGCCTTCAACCACGGTGAGTGAGTCGCTGTGCATGCTGTCGTGGACGCGGACTTGGAACTGTCGCTGAGCACTGGTTGATGTTTTTGGTTTCTCAACCTTTTGTCGGGCTGGGCAGTGGGGCAGGGAATTCGTCGATGCACAAAGCTGTGGGTCCGCCAAAGGTTAGGGTTATCTGAGGGTTATCAACCGCATCAGCCTGTGCTACTCTATGCATCCAGGTCGATGGAACACGCAAAAGCGGCTCTCCGGACGGTCTGGCACTGCTCCAGCTCGTCGAAACAGAGCACAGGAGAAACAGATAAATATACCTGTTACTAGCGGTACTTCCATGCCACCTTTCCGGCCGGGAGATGCTTCTCTTCCACAAAGTCCAACTTGATGCTCTCCCTAATCATGGGCGACAGCAGCCGGTTCACAATGAACCGGTCCCCTAGAAGAGGCCACACCCAATATTGCATGAACCAGCTAGGCCAATTCCGCCAAGATGTCCACCGAGTGTACCTTCCCGTCATCCCAGCGATGAATTTCACCCGCGCTTCTCGTTCCTTTTGGAAACGGGCAAAGGCCCCTTCGAGTTCCGCCGTTGTTGGGCTGGGTTTCTCCTTGACAAGCGCATTGAGTTGGTTGATGAGCGACGCTACGTCCTCGATGGAGTTGTTACCCCCTTGGCCGAGGTTTGGTGTCATCTGATAGCACTCAGCTCAGTTATCCCCGGTTCAATCAAGGAAACAGCCAGACGATAGTTTGGCGATCCAGCAGAACAACCCACCTTATGCGCCGCATCCCCAACGATCACGACCCGTCCATTATACCACCGCTTAGCAACGCCCTCGTGATAGTCGTACATACCCGGACCGGGTACTGGGTCCCTTGCCCGCCACAGGTCGCCAAAGGTGATCTTCGCCCCAGGAGCCACCGAGTGGTTCTCGTACTTCTCGACGAGGGCCTGTATGTCCTCGGCGGAATATTTCTGGCTGTCAGGCGCGCCCTTGTCTTTGCGGTGGGTAATAAGCCAAAATGCGGTATCCTCCGTGCACAGAATCATGAAGACAATGCCAGTGTTGTGCGTTTCGGTGACGTTGCACGGCGCAAGGCCGTCCGGCCGGGGACAGGATCCGAACAGGCCACGGTACTCGGACCTGAGAGGAGGCTTTAATTCTCCCCTCGGCTGTTCGATGGCGAACCGTCGGACAGCGCTGTGCACGCCATCGCAGCCCACTAGCACGTCGCCTTTGAATGTCGAGCCATCTGCACAAGTTACCGTAACCGAGGAGTCATCTTGTTCAATACCAGTGACTTTCTTGTTCGGAAAAACGCGGCGCTCCGCGTCTGGCAGTTTGGAATATAGAACCTCCATCAGGTCGCGACGCATAAGCAGCGTCGACGGATGTCCGTGGCTTTAAAGAGAGAATGAGTCTTCGCACAGGCCGTGATCTCCACGTCTTTCTGCTGGAGGAACTCACTTGGCTTCTAGACAGTCAAAAAACTCGCCGTCGTAAATGGTACGCCCCCGGGAATCTAGATGAAGCCAGTGATGCAAGGGCGGTGAGAGCTTTTTGATGTCATCCACTAGGTCAAGCTGATCTAGAACCCGGAAGGTCTGCGGAAAGAGACCTATGACAGAGCCACTCCGTTCCACGGGATCGGGTCGGCGTTCGAGAATGACAAAATCGTCGATGCCAGCTCGGAGCAGGCAATGGCCCATGACCAAGCCGCTGAGCCCGGAACCCGCAATTATAACCCGCATGGCTGGACCGGACGTCGCAAGCCTTCACGGGCTGTATCCAAACGAAGGCTCTGACGAAAGATGTCAGATCGCCGCATAGATTTTGTAATCTGGTCGTGGAAAACAGGAAGCGGCGGAGGACGGGCGGTGTCAGCTCAAGATGCATAAGGTAGGCATATATAAGGGTGCATGGCAACGATGGACCAGCCCCGCCGGTTAGAGCCGCTGCGTGATGGATCTGCAGCTGCAGGGTGCCGTTTGACATCGGGCACTCAGCCTATTGGGATGCAATACTGAAGGTCGGCAAATGTGCGCTTTGCCAATTGTCACGCTCGTTTTGAGAGGTGCGTCCCGTCAGCTGAGTGATACAACCATAGGTAGGCCTTCTTTGCGTTCACGAGGTTCGCGATTTGTCATGACCAGGGTGTTTGCGCGGGTGACGAGAAACCGCAGCTATGTAGCATCGGTGGTTGTGTAACGGTCGCAAATGTTCGCCAACGTTAGGTAGGATCGACACTGTCAACTCGCCTGTTGCCAGGACGATCTCTAGGCAGCACGTCCGACCGTTTTTGAGAGTGAACGAGTCCATTAACGTTACTCCAAAGCCTGGTCCATGGCCACATCAGCATTCCATGAGACTTGAGATTCTGGGACCCTAGATGTCAATGACAACAGTGATGGTGTAAATCATGTGCTATGGGCTTACTTTTGTTCCTCTTCCTTTCCCTCGCATTGTTGATAGGGAGTGTAAGCCCTTGGCAAACGAGCAACGGCACTGAGCCAAAGCGGTTAAGACGTAAAAGTCTGACCCTGGCTTGAACACGGATCAACTATTGGGTCAGTGACAAATACTGTACTTTAGCTCTTATGCAGGCGGCCGAGGCTTGGAGGGGGAAACGGTGGCCTATCATTCACTGCTTCTCCCATTAAGACTGACAGGGCAGTCATCTCCGCCTATATTTGGTCTCGTCTAGCCAAAGTCTACGCCCGGAAGGCCGCCCTAACTGTATACCTGAGCTGATATAATACCAATCCCGCTGACACCCAAGTTTCGTTATGACTGAATGACGCGACCGCTCAAACACCGCATAAGAATCGATCGTTATACACATAACATCATTCCTCATAACGACATTTCCGCCAGTGATTGCCTTATTAATAAGACCGTAGTCTCAACTCTCCTTGCGCCCCTGCCATGATTACGTCCGCCTTCGCGAAGGGACTGACTCTTCAATGACTGGCTGCACGGACATCTGCTATTTACTTTGGCAGAGTCACATCGCTCAGTACCGACCCATCATGTCCGCTGGCCGGCGATGGTTGGGATTCGGCCATGTACGGGGATACCCTCTTCTCCCACCACCATCGCACGCTCGAATCCTTTCGAGCACGTTGGCTCAAGACGCCCTGGCTGCTTGCTCCTTGGTTTGAGTCCTTGCCGAGTGTTTGAGCAACGGGGTCTCAGTGATTCGGATTTCGGCATTCTGGCCCTGGCACTCCCTTAGGTTCAAAACGGCAGCTGCTCAGTGGCGGGTGGAGTCGCGGCACCCGAGTCAGAGGGTTCACTTGGCTCTTCTTCTGATGAGAGCACAATAGCCGGTGAGTTGGGCCCGTCATGCAGTGTGACATTAGTGCCTTGCCATTTCGTTTTCTCCAGCTCAATCGAAGGCCGCGGAGGGAAGGCAGTTTCACTGATAGTCTCGGGGCTAGACGTCGCCGGCAACCCTAGGAATGATGTACTGGTAGGCTGCGGTGTCATAGGGGGTTGTGGGGAGTGTGCTCGTGGGCCTATGGAACTTGGCCGGGAGACGCTGTTGAAACTGTTGGCTCTTGACCGTCGCCCGCGGCTTGTGAGGGCGTCGTCGCCATCTAAGTTTGGCTGTCCCCACTGTTCCTTGATCTGATTCAGCTTGGGGTTTCGGGTTCCTTCCCCTGGAATCTCCGGAAAACCGGTGGCCTTCCCTTCCCGGAATTCTCGGTCGTAGAAACGATCAGGCGAAGCAGTTCCGAATGCAGTCGCAAATTTCATCAACGCCTTTGAGCCAACAACTTCGCGACGATTCCCGGTACCCGAGGATCCCGAATCTAATCGATGAATACCGAGGTCGTGAGCATGGTCGTCTCCATCCGGCTGAGTGTCGGTGCGGATTGGGGACAGCTTATGGCTCTGGGATGTGTCGCGCCGGTATAGGTTGGTGTCCACAGTGCTTGCTCGTTCTGGGGGCTGTGGAATCTCTGCAGTCTCGGTGTGATCACTTAGAGAGCCTGGGTGGTTTCTGCCGTGCTCATGACAGGCGCAATTGCAGGGCTCGGTAGGAGAAGCCATGATTTCTCCCTTCCCTGTTGTCTCGAGACTCTCCGCCAGCAGCATGTAAAGGGACCCGACTGCCGCAAACACGGACGCGGCTATGTTGGACCATTGGCCAACGTTAGCGATAGGCTCTGTTTCAAATTTCACCGGTTCGCTCCAGAAATTCATTTCGCCGACGATTATAAGAGCGAGGACGGCACCTCCAAACTGAAGATCAATGTTAGCTGTATTCGTGCGTCCTAGACTCGGTTCACTCGCAACGGAAAAGGGGGAGTTGCGGTTTAGGGTGCATGGAGAGAAGATGAACGCAAGTACCTACCACAGGAATCTCTACGCGGCTGAGAAGCCGTCTAATCACGTCGTTGATAGTCTTCTCGCCTCTCACTGTCAGATTGGTTCCATCGATCAACTCATCCGCATCGGGGTCGCCATATTCCTTCACAAAATTCGTCCTCAGAATTTTGTCCCAGAGGGAGATCATGGACAAGACGCCGGGAATGCAGCATGCAGCGGCAACAAGCGTGGCGGCGCCGAAAGTGAGAACGCTCGGTGTCGGGACGACATAGACATTATCAGCCGAGCCATCTCTCATAGGACTGTAGGGGCCATGCTCGATTGAGCAAGTCAGGCCGCAGGTCGTTTCACCGTAGGGGAACAATGAGCCACGATAGAGCGGCTGGCCGAAGCCATTGTCGGTGCATGGGCTCGAGTGGGTGCGGAAGAACTCGACGGCCAATGCCAACAATCCTGAGGAAAGGAAAGCTTAGTAAAAGCCATCTCACATGACGGTGCAGCAAATGTGCTCACCAGCGATGACCAGCATTGTCCATAGGAACAAAACATTCCTCCCAGGGTTATTGAAATATGTTTTAGAGAGCCTGACCGTCGCCGGCGCGGTCAGAATCCCGATCGTACAGAACTGAAAAGCGCCGTAGATGTCCATGTCCACCGCATCTGCGACATTGTTAGAACGGGGAGTGGTCGAGGAGCGCTGGCGAAGGAGGACTAAGCAACAGGACAGCTGGGGCTGCCAGTGCTGAGCAAAGAAGAGGGCCAAATGAAAGAAGAACAGGGACCAGGCATACCGTCAAGATGCAGCGAGGCAAGAACAATTCCATGGATCGCAGCAATGGCGGGGAATATAAGGGCAGCTGCCAAACAAGCGTTTCGAAGCCATTCCGTCTTGCGAGCGAGCACACAGGCTGCCACTAAGACGTAGTATCTGCGATCCGTGTTAGTCTCAAATGTCAACCCAGTGACCGACAGCATGCCCATGCCCATTACGAGGAAACCAACAATATCCTTGACCCTGGCCCGTATTGTCCCGACAAAGGAAAAGCGCAGATTACGGATTCGAGTTCGCGTGTATGGTTTTCGGTAGCCCTGCCGGCGACGAGAAGAGGGAGGTTGAGGTTGAGATGAGGGACGGCGGGCATGAGGGTTAGGGCTGAGTAGAGCCGAGATGCCCCTGATAAGGCGGTTGGAGTGCGAGTAAACGAGTTCTCATCCGAAGGCTAAGACGAGAAACATGGAGAAGAAGAGAGGGGAAGACAAGCAAGAACCAAGGGCCGCTTCTTTTTGTCGCATTTGGCAGCACACTCTGTAGGGCTGAAGCGATTGCGTCGGTAAGGGATGTGGGAATCGGGGAGGGAACGAAATACCCTATCCATGGAAATGGAAAGCCTGGGGTAAGCAGCAGCGCGGAACACCACGGAAGATAGAGCGATCCGAAGGGCGTCAGCAGCATGAAAATGCAGCAGCCTCGTCAGTCGTCACCAACCAGCGCAAAGCAGCCCGGAAAGGACGGGCACACGTGCCGTTTTGCTCTTTCTGGGGGATCTCGCACTCGCGGGTTTCCGATGTGTTAGCCGAACAGCACCACGGCGACGCCCGAGATCGTCACCGACGCCACAGAGCCTCACTCTCAAGCCCGGTGGGTCGCAGCTCGCGATTGCGGTGCCGGGCCAAGAATCCCAATGACGCGGCCTTGAAATGCAACGGCACAGCCACCACACGCACTCACCCCGCAATCCTTCCCGATTTCGAACGCGAAGCGAGTCTTGGTCACTCGCTTCAATTTGGTGGCTGTGTCTCCTTTTGGGATGTTTTAGAGGTCGGTGTCCAAGATGGGCTTACGGTCGCTGACGATGTGCAGTTGGTGGCACAAAATCAAGAACTTAGCCGATCACCTACGAGCCCTGCACGTGGCGCCCTGCCCCACCAGACCGATGTCTCGCACGGGCAACCTTCACCGCGGCAATCCCAGCTATGAAACGGCCCAAAAGAGACCTGCTTGCTCACTCCATATACATACGCAATCAACGAGCCGTTGCGCCGCTTCCCGCCGGTCACCGAAGATTCGACGACATGGCAGGGGGTTTGACGGATGTTGAGCCCCCAAACTATGACCTAATCAAGGCATGGAGATCCATCGTCACACTCGTCCTCTTCGTCCTCGCCAGTAGGTCACCCGTTCACCGCTAGAATAAAAAGGCGATAGCAAAAACAAATAAAACTGACATTCAGCACCCTAGACATTATCGTCCTCTTTCCCTTTCACATCCCCATCTACATTCCCCGGTGGCTTTACGATGCGTTTTTGGACTGCCTGAGCGCCTTGCGCATCATTTCGCCCCGGGACCACCATGGAGGAGGAGAGGGTTCCCATGATCATGGCTCCGACAAGACCAGCACGCGGTCGTCGGCCTTTGTCCGCCTCAACTTCCCCATGAACATCGTCACTGGGCCCCTGATCGCCGACCTTTTCCTGCTCGCCATCCTGGCCATCGGTGCCCGGGAGGTGCGAGAAGGAACGCTTGGTGCCGACCACATCTCACCGCTCGACATCATGCTCTTTTTCATTTCACTCGCATACATCGCCATCTCCATTGATGCGTCCGGCATCATCAGGTATCTGGCTTTTAGGGTGCTGAATTGGGGAGGCGAGGCCGGCCACCGCCTGTTCTTCTACCTCTACACATTCTGGTTCGCCCTGACCTCCTTCGTCGGGAATGATCCCGTCATCCTCTCGGGGACTGCCTTCCTGGCATACATGACGCGCGTGTCGAGCAACATCGTCCATCCGCGGGCCTGGATCTTCTCTCAGTTTGCGGTAGCCAACATTGGCTCGGCCATCTTGGTTTCGTCCAACCCGACCAACCTCGTCCTTGCTGGGGCTTTCCAGATCAAGTTCATCGAATACACGGCCAACATGATCGTACCTGTCATCGTCACGGGGATTGTGCTGTTTCCCTTTCTGCTCTACATCGTATTCAACAGCGAGTCGCTCGTCCCGCGATCCATCAAAATGCACGAGCTTCCCGAGGAAGTGAGGGCTCGCAAGCCTGTTAACCCGAACATTCCGCACGCCCGCGGAACCGCAGAGCAACAGGAAGACGCCCCAGGCGAAGAAGGGAAGCTGCTGTCGCTCGAAGAGATCGTAAACCCGTTCCTAGACCGTAAGGGCGCCGCCTTCGGTGCCATCATAATGGCTGCGACCTTGATCGCTGTTCTCGCGTTCAACGCCTCGACCACAGGCACAGGCAGTAAACCGGTCTTCTGGGTCACCCTACCCGCTGCCGTCATCATGTTTGCGTGGGACGTGGCCTTTGGATGGATGCACCGCCACGAAACACGCAGGATAGCCCGTGAGGGCCGTGAGGAACTGGGGCGTCTCCGGCTGAAGAGGGAGGAGGAGGAGATGGTGACACTCGCAGCCCAAGGATCCGAGGGATCTGCATCATCTGACGGGTCTGTCTCTTCACAGAAAGGCTTGCCACGCAATGGGTTGACTCAAGACGCCGCCGTTGGCGATGCGAAGAGCAACGACGCGATCACGGCCGCCAACACCCCAGAGAAGCCATCAAGAGAGGCCAGAGATACTGATAGCAGTCGCGAAAAGGCTGTAGGAGTCAACACTCCTCGAGAAGCAGCGCTTCATCCACCGCGTGAGCGAGCAACGCTGGTGTCGCTTGCAAGAGACCTCTATGTGTGGTGTCAGGAGACGTTCCCCACAGCCACGGCCGTCATCTCGCACTTGCCATTTGCGCTGGTGCCCTTTGCATTTTCAATGTTTGTTCTGGTCCAGGCGCTAGTGACCAAGGGTTGGGTGCAGATCTTCGCGGTGGGGTGGGACGCCTGGGTGCGAAAGACCGGGACGATAGGGGCCATCGGAGGGATGGGTTTTCTCTCCGTGGTTCTCTGCAACGTAGGTTCCTGTCCGTTTCATCTTCGTCATACGCCACTGACATAACCTTCCCCATTGTAGTTCTCTGGCACCAACATCGGCACCACAATCCTTCTCTCCCGCGTCATCCAAGCATGGCAAGTCATCCATCACTACGACCAAACGCCGCTCACCAATCGCACCTTCTGGGCGACCGTCTACACTATGGCGCTGGGCGTCAACTACGGCGCCTTCAGCACCGCCTTCAGCGCGTCGCTTGCCGGTCTCCTGTGGCGGGATATCCTCGCGAAGAAGCATATCCGCGTCAGACGGCTCGACTTCGCGAGGGTGAACCTCCCTATCATTGCCATCGCCATGACGGTCGGATGCGTGGTGCTCATCGGCGAGGTGTGGATAATGAGAGATGAGAGACCTCTAGACTTATGATGTGATGATGATTAGAATCAGCGGACATTTAGACTTGGCTTGCGTTGTCTGATAACGTTATAACGTTACGAACCGTTTCTATGGTGGCATGGATCAAAAGGAGCATGACGTTGAAAGTTTGGCTGGGGGCACTCTCGAGCTGATATACGTTCAAATGAATACAAAAACACTGTTGGAAGGGAACCATGATCTACGATTAAGCACTCTCATAAGGCGTCAACGAAAGAGGAGATACCATACCGGGGTTTTGACGCCTAGGTGAATCTGTTATAGAGGCCGACATGGAGCCGCCGGAGCATGTCTCTAGTGTCCTCACTAACTGACTCTGTTTTGGTCAGGATCAAGAGCTCAGTGGCCATGGGTTCGTAACTTGGGAACCCCAGGACTCCAGCATTGCGATTTGTGTTCCAATTATCAAATGAACAGCAAAGTAAGCGTACTGCAGTGGAGTATATCGGCAATACCAAGAACGTCTGCTTGTAGGAGCTGAACGCTCACTAGGTAGCTGTTAGATACTACTACTAATCATTACTATCTAGTAGTCCATTAACAGAACATCAACTGGTAGGAGGCACCCAGCTGTGCTAGCCATCCATGACAAATGCCCAGTGACCATACATAAAATCATACCTCACATCTGCCGAACCTCAAGTTGGGAAACCATGTAAGCATCGTACTAAGCTGAATCGTTACTCATTAAGTTCGTAGTTTCGATCAATGTGGTAGATCATGGCGCCAGGGTGTTGCGCAATGGCAGCACGCCGGTGCATTCCGTAAGATCGTTGATATGCTCTACGCCGAGCACGCTGAGGTGGACGTAGGCTGTTGCATAGCTCTGGGCATCCAAGTTAGTTCTGCTTTGATAATGTCTTCACCATCCAAACAACGAGATCGAGACTTACGACGGCCCAAGAAGCCTGATCATTCGCCGGGTTTGAAAACGCCGACCAAAACCCCTGGGAGCCGGGGTACCGCGACAGCGCCAGATCGCTCTGGAAGACGAAGACGCCGGGGGGCGGCGGCACGCTGACGGCTTCGGTGTAGAATGACACGTCCCACACGCCGGGCGAGGTGTCCTGCGGAGCCCCGGCCTTGGACGGGTCGACGAACCGCTGCCTGCTGACGGTGTGGGCGCCGATGAGCGCAATCAGCTCGCCGAGGGAGATGGTCTTGTCCGCGAACAGCGCGACCAGCTTCTCGGCGCTATCCGTCACATTCGGCAGCCGGCCCTCCGGTGAGGACACGAAGCTGTCCGGCCGCCCGACGAACGACCGCACTCTGGGCCCGAGTGGGCAGGTCACGGCGGCCACGGTGGCCCCCATCTGGATCAGGTCGGCCATCCCCGCGCCGTACGGGTGGTACAGTGCATACCACAGCGACATCTGGGTCGCGATGTCCTCGAGTCCGCGGTTCTCCTTGCGCGTCCAGTCGCCGGCGAGGATGATGGCGCCGGTGGCGCCGCCGCCACCGCCGGATTTAGACCATGTACCTGCGTCGTGGAAGCCGAGGCGGATGGCCTGGCGCGCCAGCTCATTGCACTCTCCCGATGAGTCCCGGAATGTCTGTGCCATGTCGTCGGCAACGTACTTCCACACGCAGCACGTGTCGTTGCGGCACGTGCTTCCCCCAAGCGGACCGGGCGCCGTGTATGTAGTGGAGAGGTCTTCCGCTGTGCCGCTTCCCAGCAGGATGTTCTTGATTGCGACACCGGTGTGCGTCAAGGCGCTCTCGGGCAATGTGGCGAGATCGCCTATGAGCTCTGTCGCTGCGATGGAAGAGGTTTGTCGCGCAGCAAGGGAGGAAAGCTCCCGGAGAGCTTGGTGCATTCCGGGGTACGCCCCAGCGCTGCCGAGAAAGCCGAGGACGAGGGTAACGAGGGTCGATGTTTTCATCTCCATGATAGCGGTAGAGAGTGGTAAGTAAACAAGTGGTGGAAGGAGATTCAGGTACTAGTAGGTACTAGCTGCTGCTTTGTGAGTATTGCAAGTCTGCATAAGGCGAGAGTGAGATGAAAGGTAGCAAAACAACGCTCACATACTACTAATCTTTAGATCTGTATATATGTACGCAGTGCTGTGCCAAGGCCAACTTCATCATGCGCGTGTCGGCCATTGCTTTATATGCCTGGGGACTGTGGCAACGCTCGGTTTCTGGTCGTGGTTCGACCAGTTAGGACGAGACGCTAACGCGTGATAATGTAAGGCAGAGTTTACGCTAGCATCGTCTGAACTGGCATGTGGCGAATTTGTCCGATATTCAGCTGCCCAGGATGGGTGCCTCCCTCGTTTTATGCTCGTCACGGCCCGGTAATTATATCCTGCAGGCACGCCATGCCAGTCAGCTCCAGGCCACGCAGCGAGGGCGTTGAAACGAGTTCAGTTGAGAGGTTTCGCAACCTTACCGGTTCGGACCTGCTGCTTCCATGCGGGTACACATACGCCTCTTCTACATAAACGAGTACTGGATGTGCGGGTTTACATCTACTACCTCCATCCAGATTTTGCCAGCACAGCACCAGTTCCTGTCTCGTACAGCGACCTCTGCCACACTAGGGCTCCCGCCATTGCTGCAGCGTAGGGTGCACCGTTGCATGCAATGCGACCGTCTCGCAGTTCAGATCACGGAGAATTCAGGTATCTGGGTGGTTCAGAGGCTTCAGACTCTTCGGGACTTGGAAACATCAAACCAGCCGGGCTTCGCCACTCTCAGGTCCGGGGTTCCGCAACAGCGCCCTACTGCACGGTGACGTGGTGAGGCCGACAAAACCCAGTTCACTGCTGCCGGAGATTTGGGACCATGGGCCATGGCTGCGGAAATGAGCAGTATGAGGGCTCGAATGCCAGAGTGTCCGAGCCAGCGGAGGCTGTCAGAAAATGGGGGAGGGAATGTCAGGGTTGGGGTTATGCATGGTCCGGCCGGCGTCATCGTCCGAAGAGACCATCTCTTTGTTGATCTTCATCCGCCCGGGCGCCACACTGAGTGACGTGGACTGCTTACTTAATAACCGAGACCGCTCAGAGCGCAGTCCCTCATTCGGTGGCAAAAAAGCAAAAAGCTGAAGTCATCAAAAAGAGCACCTCATGCAGCCGGGCCGAGATGCTAAAAGAGTATGGGCTTGTTCAAACTGGGCGGGGCGATTGCCCTTGCGGTGTAAGATCAACAGTATATATGGGCTTGTTCAGAGATGATACAGGGTTAGGGTATGAAACTCGGGCGAGGTGTTGAAAGGGGCTCCCTCTGGCCAGAAAAAGCCGTAACTACGGATCCGTACACCAAACTTCGATGTCAGCCGGACTAGACGGAACGGAATTCATTCGGCTGCTAATACGGCGCACCGTTTTGATTTTATTGCTTTCTTTTGCTCTTTTCTTCTGTCTTTTGTTCTTACTTCTATTTTTTCCTTATCTCTCCCTCTCTCTTTCTGTTCTTGTAACGTTAACTAGATTTGATTCTATTTGCTCGACGCCTCTCTTGAGGCGAGTTTGGTGTACGGCTTTTTATGACCATAAGAAGGGGCAGGGAGGCGGCAGTATGTCTTGGTAGGGGAGACGAGATGTGTAAATCCTCATTGAACATTATGGGAGTTTCTAGCGAGCACCCCCCAAATGGCTATGGAGCACCCCATACTTTCCCAAAAGGGAGTAGCTCGCCACATTTTCCACAGGCACACAGTCAATGCACAGTATCCGGCACAGTTAGCGCCTGCCCACATTTTATACGCGACTTCCATCCAACCACAACTTCGGCCCAAATCTCTTCCGCACGATTTCGACCCCATGTAAGCGCTGAATCTAACAATGGATGTACTCGCAGATACCCGAGCCATGGAACACCGGATTCTACGCCCTTGTGGATCAGTAAGCATGGTTTTCCTTTGTAATTAGTTGTAGATGGTCCGGCAAGCCCTTGGGCATAGCGGTGTAGGAATAATAATAATAATAACTAGATCTTGCCACTGCATGGGTGACTTGCTACGATTTGGGTTATGGCTGGGGCTCGGGATTTAGTCTCCAGAAACTGAGAATAAAGATGATCAGAATGTGATTTGCATGTCCCTACTGCTAAGACACGAGTCTGTGGTCGCTGCCAGCGAAATTTGGTGTGGCTCGCCCTAGTGGGGTGGCCTCCGCATGTGGTCAGACATTGTATCCGTACCCCAGCCTCCATACCCGTGTCGAAACCTGTTGGATTAAACTGGGCCTTTTGGTGACCATACTCAGGGGCTGGGCCGCTATACCCAATGGGGTAGACTGGTCGGAATATCTTGACGGAAAATCCTGCTAGAAATACAGGGTCAGAGGCATGCCCAGACCCCTCTGTTCCTCAGACACGCACACACACAACACTCTGTCAGACAGCCAATTCATCCTGCGTTCAGTGCCTTCAATTGATGCCCGTGCCGGTTGCGATCTATGCCTATTCAAGCCTGTAATTGTTGCCAATCCAACAAAACCACCTAACCTACAAGTACGTGCAGTCAGCAACGGTGGAGGCAACGCGATATGAAGATTACCAGCATCTATCGACTTAAAAAGATCCAACAAGTGCCGTACAGTAGACGCCTGCTTGAGTCGGCCGCGAGTCCTGAATCGGGCCGAGGAGCAAAAGTATGGGAACTGTGAGGTTCGAACTCACGACCTTAGGATTTCCTGGCTTTTAACCAAGTCTTGTATGAGACCTACGCGCTTCCTACTGCGCCAAGTTCCCTTTTTCTGATTGTTGCAAGCCAGGGGGCCAAAATTTGATGATCAAAGGGTAGATTAGTGATGTGTGCGACTCAGAGGTCGGGCCGAAACCGGTTCGGGGCGGTGTGGGGCCGGCTTTAGCCACGATCCCTAGCCGAACGCCAAACCATACGTCACTCAAACCACAAGTCGGTCAAAGCACATCAAAAATCGACGCTTGGATATAATCCAATGCGCTGTCAAAGCTCCTGTCATCTCTCTATAGTTCTCCGTGATTCGGGGGTTCTGGAGCAGAAGGAAAAACATGCGTAGCAGTGGCGTTGTGGTGGTCGGGTGGGGCACCCAGGAAAACCCGTTTTTGGCGCCCGGTTCCTGTCGTCGGTGCCCCTTCCAGTTGAGCGACCGAACACAGAGTTCGGGGCAACGACATCAATCACACTTGCGCCTCATGAGCATAAACGTCGCCCTCAAACCGGCTGGGCTGAGCTAAGCTCCCATCCAATTGCTGAGACGACTGAATCTGAACAATCTGAGGGCTGAAGGCGCTGAGGTGGTCTTGAGAGGCAAAACACAGATGCGGGTGGCGAACAGACCGCATTCTTGGCATTCACGAGCACAAACACGCATTCAAACACTCGACCGGACTGACTGGGCTCAAAAGAGATGCAAAAGTGTGAAGTCCCCTCGACCGGAATCGAGCCGGTGACCTTTCGGTATCAATAAACTCCATTTACAGCCGAACGTGATAGCCAACTACACCACAAGGGGATGATGTCGCGTTGATGGAGGCCGGGTGGGTAACCGAAAGATATTTGCGGGCCGGGAGCCGTAGGGCTGGTCCACCCTGCGCATCGAGGAAGCGCGCGACGCGCTAAGATCTGATACTTCGCCTGCCAATGTCAACAGGTGAAGAGACACTACCGGCGGCGCTGTAAGTTGTGCAGATGGATTCATGGGCACGCGCAACTTCTGCCGAGCTGTGATGACTCGAATGGGCCTGATGGGGGCCAACCCGGCCGGGGTTGGTCGCACAGGCAGGCAGACGACAAGATTATGCAGTCCAACCCAAGGGCCAAAACCGCGACCTGCTGGCGGGGTGCAGTGACGCCGCAGTGGCTAGCCAAGTCAAAAGCTGGCAAAGTTCGGTCAAGTGACAGCGCGCCGCTGCCGCTGAGCTGTGCTGCTCCAGCGTCGACGAGAGAGCCTCGATGTTGCCATCGCCAGGACCGCATCCAAACATGTTGTGTTTGAAGTTTGAGGCTGCGCAACCGTCTCTGGCCCTTCCACCTCCTCCTGACACGGTTGGCTCGTGGTTGTGGCCAGACCGTGTCCTCATTGGCCGGGAGACTGCACCGTTATGCAGTTGGTGCACTCTAACTCAACACCTGCATCGGGTACTGGGGTATATGCAGGTGCTCGGGTGGCTGGCCATCAGGAGCGCCCCGCCGTGAGACATGGCGTTATGCGTTCCGTGCCGCTGGGAAGGCTGCCGGGCAGGATATATCTCGGCCAAGCTTCCATGGATGCTTTCTTGCTCTGGGTTTGCCCAGCACCATATCCAACTCTGGCTATTGCCGCGGCACTGCCATGACTGGCAACCATGGGCGCGCACGTATCCACCGCAAGCTGTGCTGCCCACTACCACATCACTCCCAATTGTAGCGTCGTCTTGTCCGAGGACAACTCCACCGCGCTCCTGCTCGGCCAGAACGCGTATGGAGAGTTCCAGGGCGACCCAGACATTGCGGGCATCGGTGTAAGATGTCCAACTACCTTGGACCCTGTAGGTGCCACTGACGCGCCGTAGGTTCTTGGGGCATTCCTCTGTGTTACCGCCGCTTCTCTGCTGCTCTCCATTGCAAGCATAGCATGGTGGTTAGCCAAGAATGTCTTTGGCCTTGTGAATCGTATTACAAGAGAGTAAGTGGCAGCTGGAGCCTGCATGTTCCTGGCCCGCCTTACTTACTCCGTCCAGGGAAAAGTCCCTCAAAAACTGGCAACTCAGCATCGCCGGCATTATCGAGGCGCTCATCGTTACCTGCAGCGATCAACAGGTCTTCACTGGCGGCGCGTACGCAATCACGCTACGCTACGCGAAGGCCTGCTCCATCTCGGCCTACCACTACAACATCGTCGCGAACATCCTGCTCGTCACCTGCGCAACGCACTTGATGGCCATAACCGTTGCTCGCCACTACTGGAAGCATCCCTTCGTCGGTGTCCTGCGCATCGCAGTCACCAGCCTCCTCTTCGTCATCACCGGCGTTCTTTTAGCAAATCGGGACTCCGAGTCCAACAGGTTTCCGACCGAAGTTCCGGATGATAAGGATAAGTATAGTTTGATGCTGCTCCCGGCCTCTTGTTTCCAGGGCGGCCATCTTACGCTGGCAGACGAGGTTGAGAAAACGCTCAAGGTGGGCTCGGCCAAGGCGTTCTTTAGCGGACAGCTCCATGGCTGGCCGAACTATGTGATCATGTTTCTCTTTTACCTGATTGCTGTCGCGATGAGCTTGGGCCGGATAATTCGCCGGGGGACGGGCCGTGACGGAAAGCGGAAGAAGTTCATACATTGGCTGAAGCGGGTCTTTCCCTTCTTCTTCCGCATCAAGCGATTCTTCTACTTCCTCTTCGGCTGCTACTTGCTTGCCGGAATCGCCATTTCTACCTGGACTGTAGCCACCGCAGCCATCTACGTCTTTCAGCTGCGTTGGTGGGTCAACAATTCAGGCTGGTATGTCAGACACGCTGTTCTCTTGACATTGATCTCCCTGCTAACCAAGTAACCGCGTACAGGATGCAGTTCAGCAACAACCAAAACCCTGAGAACGACCCATCCACCTTCGGCCAATTGGTCCCTCTTCTCCTCATGTCCCTAACGGTGTTTACCTTTCTCCAAATCGTGAGCGGTATGTTCCCTTCACCATCTTTCATTCGTCCCCCCAATATTGACAAACCCCTCAAAAAAACAGAGCGCATCCATGCTCGAAGATTGCGCGACAAAGGCTTCGATTACGCCTCGCTCCGCGGCTCGTCCGGCACCAGCTACGAGTCCTTCCCCCATTCCTCTCGCACGCGCTACTCCACCGTGTCCGTCCTCGAAACCGGCACTACGCGCGATCATGGCCGCGGCCATGTGCCAGAGGATGAACAGCAGCTTTGTGACCCGGACCAATACGACAATGACAATACCGTCCAGGAGAAGGATAAGCACGAGCCCGTTGTCTCCGTGACGCTCGTCCAAGAGCCCGATGACATGGATGTGGCCGAGTACGAGCGTTATGACGATTATGAGCAAAGGAATGATACTAGCGATAACAATGAGATTCGCGACGGTGCTGGTAGTGCTGCCGGTGGCGCGAACAGGGGGACCGTGCCGCAAGCGGCACGCCAAAGGAGCCTGGAGGAACGTGCTG
>MU860371.1:0-22564 GCA_033296875.1 Achaetomium macrosporum | reverse complement strand
GGTGGTGGAAAAGTGGCCGGCTCGCTTATCTGGCCGGCTCGCTTATCATGTACGTAAGATAAAAAAATAAAGAGAAGTAAGAAGGGAAAGAAAACAAAGGAAGGGAAGAAAGAAAAGAAAGAAATAAAAAGAAAAGAAGGTACTATATTAGCAACCGAATGACTTGCGTATAGTGCCGTTTGGTCCGGCTGAAGTTGATGTTGGTGTACAGCTTTTCCTGGCCAGAGGGTGCCTGACACAACATCGAGGGGTGGGCTTCACGCTCTGCAACGTCTGTGGCTCGACATTGGCCGGCTAGCTCGAGCCAGATATTGGTTACTCGTAACTACGTACACCACAAGTTCCTCAGCAGATCCCACACAGCAAAGACCTGAAGGCCGTGAAGGCCTAAGCCGGGTAACGCCAATCCGCCATCAAACAACAGTGCCCAAGCCACCTGTTCCAGTCCCATCCACGTTCCGTCCGACAAACCGTAACGGTTTACGCCATGTTGACCCGGAAAAGGTACCGCAGGCGGACCTGGGCAACGTCGTAGCAGATGTACTCGTTGTAATACAAACCGGCACCGGGGACATTTGTGTCTGAAGGTGGCACAGAAGTGTCGGGCTGTGAATCGTCCGTGAGCTAAAGTGCAATCTAAGGTGGGTCTAGCCACGGGAGAGAGGACTCACCATCATCACACCAGCTAAAGATGGGTGCACACAACTAGCATCCTTCCACTTGCTGGGACCGGTGCGACCCTGACCCCATGTCGCCACCATGCCCTTCTTTTTCGCATCCTCTCCTGCGTTATACGAGGCGTGGATCAACTCCTGCATGGGGTTGCCCAGCTCCGCCTCGCAGAGCAAAAGGAGGGCCGTGCCGCCTGACTGGTACGAGCAGCAGTAGTTGGCCGATTTCGACGACATATCGGCAAGATAAATCCCTTTTCCAAACATGTAGCCTGGTGTTGCCGTGTGTCAGCAGAAGAATAACCTTAAATACTCGAACTGAATGCTTACCTGACACCGGTGCCTCGGGAGGCGCAATCCGGAGGCCTTGGCTGAGGATACCGCCAAAGTTCGTGCAACGACTTCCGTGCCATAATAACCGTCGATTCTGTGCCATCTTGCCAAAGACACTCTGGTCGAACCGCTCATGCTCGCCTTGACGCTCGATTCTGAAGATGGTCTCGATCTTGTACCGGTGACCATGGGTCGCGCCGCGGCTCTCGAGCAGGTAGTTTTGAAGCTGGTTGTACTCCTCGCTGGTCGGATCGAGTGGCGTCATCTCTTGCATCTTTAATCCCTGGTATTGTTTGTCAAGGGGGTGGATATCGTCGTCCCCGACCTTGTCCATCTTCATGATAAGCGCGGCGTCCTTCATGTCGCTCAGGCTTTCGAGAAGTTCTATTTCTCGCTTAAGCATCTGCTGGTCGTTGATGACTGGTGGGCGATTCCGGCCGAAAGCATGCGGGATGAGGGAGTAAAATGTGTTGGAAAGATGCTCGACTGCCGGACCGTAGGCCATCCCATAGTTCGAAGCCAGGGAGTGGTCGTCGATGAGAGCCGACAGGTCCTTCAGGGCTTGGAAACCACGGGTTATTGTCGCCTTCGAGAGCTTGCCGAGCGGCAGCTTGTTGGCGTCATAGTTCAGGGCCGACATGGTGTTAGCGAAGTATTGCTGGTTGAAGATGAGCTTCATGAGTTCCTGGACGGCAGGCTCCAGCGTGCTCTTGGGTGGTTTCCAGTCGGACGTCTTTTTCTTCGCGTCGGCTTCGCCCGCCTCCTCTTCCTCGTCCGAATCATCCTCCTCGTAGTTCTTCTCAACAAAGGCGTACTTGCCGGGCTTGGGGTTCTCCCCGCGCTGACTCCATGGTAGACCAGACTTGTCCTTGAACTTCTTCTCATACTGCCGTATGGCATCGTTGAAAGTCCCTGTGGAAACAACGGCGGTCTGCCCTCGCTCGCCGACCCTTCCCCATCTCGTCCAGCAGCGATAGACGCCGTTCCCATCCACCAGGATCTGCAAACATGTCAGAGGAAGATATCAAGCCAGGATGTGTCCGTCGAAGCTTACCTGGAGGCGGTAAAATTTGTTGTTGTTGTTTGACGCATTCGTCTGGTTCAATGAGGCGTCATAGATGACTCCAGTGTCGTCAATATAGACTTTTGATGTCACAAAAGGGCATCCCTCGTCGACCGGGACCTGGATGTCCTTCCGCTTGGCAACCTGGCCTTCGCCCACCGCACGCTCGGCCTTGACCTTAGGCTTTGCTTCCACTTCCGGCTCCGCCTGATCGACATCCGGCATATCAGCGTCATCCTCGGCTTTGACTGCCGCTGCACCCCGCCCTCTCGTTCTTTTGGGTTTTGGCGCGGTCTCGTTGTCGGAGGCGTTGTCTGCAGCCTGGGAAGAGGCACGCTTCCGCGTTCTGCTGGCTCTTGGTGCTGTAACATCGTTCTGGGAAGATGCTGGCTTGGCTGCGTCCGTGTGGGCAGTGTCATCCTTCGCAGAAACTCCGGGGACATAGTCCTTCTCGGCCTCTCTGGCATTATTCTGCTCGCACAGCAACAGCCATTCCAAGGTGACAATGTGGATGCCAAGCGCTTGCGCCCTTGTTACCTTGGGAGACGGCTTGTTGTAGTCGGTCTCGGTTGCCACGAGGTGAGTTGTGTCACTAGCCACCGTGCTTGCGACGGTCGCCCCAAGGGCTTCGGCCTTGGCTTTAATTGAAGCATGTGTTGTGCCGGAGAAGGTCCCACTGAGTGCGATTTTGCACCCATCAAGTGGGGGCGCGGGAGCCGGTTTCTTGCCCCTCTTAGGCGGCATTTTAACCAGGCGCAGGGATCTTAGAGACGGAGTTTCAAACTTCAGGGAAGGATGGGGTGCGTGAGCTCAATTGCTGCCGTAGGAAGGTGAGGAGGTTTAGATGCACTGATCGAAGCGCTATCGCCAGTATCTGGCGATGAATCTGGATCAATTGAAGACTTGGTTGGGTGACAAACTGAGTTTTGGTCGAGGAAGGAACGGTTTGTAAATAAATATTTGAGACGAGCTGAGCGTTACCGCGTTCAACGGCAGGCAACAATGGCCCCTGAGATGGGTCGGTGCGCGAGATCACGAGACATTGAGCAGCTGCCCAGCAGGCACCAAGCCGCTATCAACCAACAGGTTCCACCACAGGTTAGGCAGCGACCCGCCTTCCAAGCCTGGATTTCCATGCCGAGCCCAATCGACCTGGAATGCTTTCAACACTGTTTTCTGCTGGCAATGTCCAGAGAACACGCAGTTTTGATGCGCATAGCCTGAGGGCGCCAGTGATCTCGATCCGAGGTCGTCGAGCTACCTTCTCAATGGTACTTTAGACGGCAAAGAGAACTGACTAATGTTAATTTTACAAGAACATACCCTCCCACTGTCCCATAGCTCGATAACTTCATTTCATTGATCATTGACCACACATTGGTGTTTCGGAAATCATGGCAAGGTTGAAGACGTCCTTCATTGTTAGCACAATGAAGTTTGAGAACACCTCTCACCGTCCTTGTCCCTCGGCTTTCTTGAGGGATAGACAAAGAAGCCAGCATTGTCTAAGACAATGGGCTGTGTAAGGAACAGAGACCGGTCGCCTGAGTAGCACCAGCATAAAAACACAGTCACAGCTGCAGAAGCAAGAGTACCCATCCGTCCCGCAGACTCCTGTCTAGCACCCATCCGGGTTTCCAGAGCTCCTGCCCAGTTTCAAAGATGTCGATCTCCGAGGCCCCGGCTTCGGTTAGAAATGTTGCGGCTGCTAGATTCACTACGCCCGTGACACCCGACTCCCATTCTTATCTGCCCGACCTGGGCTCGTTGAGCAGTCCGGGGCTTGAAACGTCAACCACGGCTATGCCGGACGTCGTGAAGGGGGAGAGGATGATGGGTGAGGCTGAAGATAAGGGTGCTTTGGTTGCGAATGGGCTGACCTATAACCAGATTCGAATCTTTGGGAAAGGGCGCGGCCGTCATTGCGAGGCCCATTTCGTGGTCGGTTCGACAGCACAGCATTCGACATATCTCTTGAGAGGATTCATTATGATCGCGCGAGCACGGAAACTGCGCATGCGATGCTTGATATCTGGTGTGAGACCGCAGTGCTCTGGGAGCGTCATGAAAAGCAGTTCGTGTGTGACTTCGAGAAGCTGGTGCTGAGGCTGGCTGACCAAACGGCCAATCCGAGGAAGTTAGGCCAGACTGAAACCGCTTACACAGCGGGTGACGGTGGCACTGCCTTTGAGGCTCAGTTCCGTTTGATCGAGCGAGCTAAATCGGCATTAAGACGGCGCGGCGATAGGTCAAACCGCCGGAGCACTGGACGCTGATTACCTTACCTTAGATCTCCTTCCAGGGAACCCCTACGAGCGTATCGCACACAAAAAATATACCCAAGTCATGACTTGTATAGAATTAGACCTTGCCAACATTCCTCCTTGTCTCTCTTATCGTAAACACCGTGACTAGATGTCCTTTAGAGGGTTAGTAGTTAGGGAAAGCAAATCCATTTAGCCTCAACAGACCGGCTCAGACTATTGCTGATTCTTGTCGTGTATCAGGCGGGCCTCCGTGGTTCAGCAGACTTGAACATACCCATAGTACTGATAGTTTAAGCCGAATCAAACAAGTAGGAAAAAAAGAGAAAAAGAATTTCGCTCTCTCTCTTGTCCTATGGTCTAAGTCTGGCTAACATCGATGTGATACACTGCTTTTCTTTTTTCTCTTTTTTTCGTCCCAGATGGAGGGCTCGTCTCGACCGTCAAATCCCCACGTGTACAGAGTGATCGTTGCTAATTTTATCCTCCGAGCCCTCGTCGGTGTTGGTTGTCTCCAGGGTGAGACACGCCTTATAGGGGAACAGGGGTGTCAGCTGCAGGAACGTCACTGCATCAGCTGCAGCAGCGATGACAGGAACATGGGAAGAGGAGCGGGAAGGTGGCAGGCGCGCATCAGGACTGGCACAAAACCGAGAAATTCCAGGTTCGGGGCTAGTGGCTTACTGGGCAAGGTGAGCTTTCGTTGGTCACCAGCAGCTGTCATGCGGGGAGGCTGGAGCTCGGCGCTCCGCTGATCATAGTCAGCCGCCGCCAACTTGGCTGTGCCGCCGAGCCTTCCCATGAGAGATATTAACCATGATTGACGTCTCGCGTCTCCGTTGGCCGCTACAAGCCTCTTCCGGCCTCGGAGAGACCTCGAGCGCGAATTGCAGTAAACCCAGAATATCGATATTTCGCTTCATTTGACAGTGACCCTGATTACTTCGCCCCCCATGTCACACCGGCGGTCATTACGGTCGCGGCGCACTGCTCAGACTGCTGAGTTTGAGAGACGGACTCGTAGCCGTAGTCACTTCAGTGATACGGAGTCATCTCTCGCCGGGGGCTCGACAAGTCGCTCTCACACTTCACGCAAGGTGCACAAAATCACTGAGCTGCTCTCGTGGCTCGGCCCCCGCAACCCACTCCCGGCGGGAATCAGCGGGGACGACGTGGTCTGGCTCATGGACAATGTTGCATTCCGGGACCACAAAGGGGCGTGGCAGGCAGAGTTTGTGGCCGCGACCTTCGATCAGCAGCCGTCGGAGAAGGTTGTCGACATTGTGGGCGATATTGCCGACAAGGTCGGACTGTCAAGTGGGGAGCTTCAAGAGGAGGCAATCGAGCGGCGTATTGGTCCTTTCGTCATGTGCATCCTCCCGGGCAGGCAGATCAAGGTCAACTTCAATGGCTCGACCCCCCTGAAGCTCGGCCCGACCGGTCGAAACGGCATCTCTAGCGAGCTGAAGGCGCTCCCGGCGGTGGCGGGAGGGTCTGTGGTGAGATCGACTGCAGACGTGCCTATGGGCGTGGTCGGCATGCTCGAGATGAAAACAGTCTTTGCGGAACCGGACGGGTGGGCGGTGATCTCCGATGTCGACGACACCATAAAAGTCACACAGACAAGCGATCCCATCGGAATCCTGAGGTCAACCTTTGTGGTGAGCCTTGATAATCCCCATGTGAACAAATAGGATGAGAGGCTGATGATACCGCGTTTCCTATGCGTAGTCTGAACCGACCCCGGTAGCAGGCATGCCAGACCTCTATTCGCGTATCCAAGATCTGGTGAAGCCGTCAGCGCCCTGGTTCTACCTCTCGGCATCTCCGTACAACCTGTACCCCTTTTTGCGCAGCTTCAGGGACGCATACTACCCCCACGGGCAGCTGATCCTCTCGGTATCCGGCCTGCTCCAAAGTCTGACGATGGAAACAGAGCGGTACAAGGTCGACAGAATGGAAAAGATCCACCGCTGGCTGCCTCGCCGGAAGATGATATGCATCGGAGACTCGACGCAGAGCGATCCTGAGGCGTACGGTAAGCTGCTCGCACCTTGGCCCGCGACGCCCGCTTGCTCTGCTGACATCTGTCTGTCACAGGCGACATTGCCAGGTCTTTTCCAGGATGGATCAAGTTGATTCTCATACGCAAGGTGAACGATATTGCCGCCATTGGAATCGAGGAGAAGAACGAACCGGAAAGGTTTGAGAAGGCATTCGATGGGCTGCCTCGGTAGGTTTCCAACACTGTGGCGAGGGGCAAAACCTGAATGCTGACCACGGAGGTCAGGAACTTGTGGCACGTTTTTGAAGATCCTGCAGGATGCTTGCAGCTGGTCCAACAGGTTGTGGAGGAGAATTGAATACCAGTGCGATCGCAGGACGCGGAATTTTCGCAGCCACCTGACTCGTCATCTTAATCCATTGACTGCGGTTCGCTCTCGGTCACACAGGTACGGTTGGTATGCCTGTCCGTTCGTTTGCGTTCGCTTCATCTGATCGAGTCTTTGACCATGCGATCCTTTCTCTCGCCTTTCCCAGGATCTGAGGACTGTTTCTCTCTTGATAGTTTGTCCAGTGCCAGCACACCAAAGACCGATTTCTAGAACTATTCCAAGCCATTACAGACAGATATGATCGGAAGCGCGATATGCAGTCTGCATCGCAAAGAAGAAGCCTGCTCTGGGTATAATCTTGAAATACGACCTGGAGGTCGGGTAGAATTGCCCTGTGGGGCGGCGCTCAGTAAGCGGTCACTGGGGAATGGGATCATTGATATCATGGGTAGATTCCCCTGCTTTTAAAGTGATTTACCCATCTTTGTTCATTTCCAAGGCAGAAGCAGCAAGGTGATGTTGAGGTTCCAAATATCCTCCAGGAGCTGTATTAAACGTTTTCCCCATCGTCCCATTGTATCGCCATTGCCTTGTCTCTGTATCAGTGCCTCATTCAGCAGTAGTATTCATTCCAAAGGACGTCAGGCATATTTTCCCCGCCGTCTCGGTGGTGGCTTCATCGTGTCGCGTTCTCGCGAACTCTCCCGCATTAAATCCAGATCTGTGGCCGATCCTCCAGTATCGAAGAAACCGTATCTGCCGTCCAAACCCACAAGTGACCCAGATCAGCGACTCGGCCAAAGACAAGATGGGAACTTTCCCAACACCCAGCAGCGTATCTGCCAAAGCATGAGATGCAATACTTCCTCAACATGACGACCACACTTCCGTCAGAGTCGACTGAGTTCCGACGGGTGCTCTGGACGGGTCTCTACTCGCAGCTGGTGCTCATGACGGTTCCCGTTGGTGGCGATATTGGTGAAGAAGTAAGTAGCGGGGTAGACTGATCACGATCCACCTGACTTGACGGCCATGACTGACCGACTTGTGTCTGAGCAGATACACACGGTTGACCAGATTTTGACTTTTACCTCGGGCGTGGGGCTTGCCCAAGTGGGCGGCCGAGAGCAGGAGGTCAAGGCGGGCGACATGGTGATCGTACCGGCTGGGACAAAGCACCAGTTCCTGAACAAGGGCCAGATTCCCCTGATACTGTACACGGTCTACTCGCCCGCAGAGCACAAGCCGACCACGGTACACAGGACCAAGGAGGAAGGAGATCGCGCGGAGGAGGAGGGTAAAGATGAGCCGGCGCCATGGAGTCAGCGGAGCAAGACGGAAAAACGAGGCTGAGGGACCGGTTAAGGCAGAGTGAGAACCGAGTTGGATAAGTATCTTGTATTTTCAGCTCGTCGCTGTGCTCTGCTCGCAGCTCGCTTCGCTACCTACCTTAGCTGGGGTACACTGCTCCATTCAGCTCGGTCTCTCTCATCACTTTTGACGATGAATGCCTGTATTCTGATGGAGGGATGTCTGTAAGATGTATCTCGATGAAATACTCAAACGTTGGACATGATATGCGTTCTAGATGATGGGTCTTGACACCGACACTATACACACGGACAGATAGATGGAAATCCGCGACAAGCATGCAGTCCTTTACCATCTGGGTCTATGCAATTCGGGCCAGGGACGGGAAATGTCCTCGGGTGACCCGGGATGGAGCATAGAGAGGAGTTGACGGCTTACCATAGAGGGAAAATCTCTGCATTGCTATCCAGGAGGGCATACCACAGCAAAAGGCAAGACAGCCCCGAAGGGCGAGGGAGAGAGGTAGTATCATGGCGGAGTACATGTATATTTCCTATATTCTAATACGACACTAGAGGATAGAAGTGGGATGGGAAGGATATGACGCTCCATGTGTGACGTCCCCGATCATCTATGACGCCCAGGACGGTCTGGTCCTGGAGCTCATGAGAGAGTCCACGGCGACAGCGGGTGCTGCGTCGGTCACGGCAATCCCATGCTGAGCAGCGACCAGGAGGGTTCTCACGGCTGGCAGTTGGAGCACCTGCCTGCCTCGCCCTCACGCAGGAAGTAAACAAACCTTAGGTACCTTCCTGACCGTTGCCGTCGCGGCGACCAAAATTTTGAGCAATTGTCTGTGCTCCACGCCGCCCTAGGGGACCGACTATAAATTCCCCTTCCTCCTCCCACTTTCTCTCTTCCTCTTCCTTTCCTCTTCCCATCGTGCTTTGATCTCAGCGTTCATTGATCCGCATTGCCACAGCAATTCGATTGACTGTCAACGCTCATACGATTACGAACATCAGGCTTGTCCTCTCTTGCTTCCAGAATTTGACAACATTCGCTTGGTCTCGGCCTCGCCCTTGTTTGTTTTTTTCTGCGTCGCTTGCTTAGGCAAGTCTCGATCTCGATTCGCTCGCGCTCTCGCCCTCCCTCTCTCCTCTCGCCTCCGCTCCGCCCCGTTCCGACTGCCGCAGCAATGTCACCGACGAACGGTCTCTACCTCTTCGCCTGCCTGCCTCGGCCATGGCCTTCCTGCCGCTCCCGAAGCTTCGCCTTGAGTGGCTGGAGGCCACAGGTAACGTCCTCCTCCTCCTCCCTCTCTTCTTTCTCCTCTCCGCTTGGCGTGCCTAGGGCCGTCTCCCCCCCGCCCCGGGGGCTATTAACGGTGGCAGGCAGCATGTTGTATTGGATGGTAAGTGTTGTCGACCGTGTCAGTGTCTGCCTTCGTAACGTAGGGACATTCGCCGAGTTCATCGACCGCCTGCTCCGGGACGAGCAGCGCCTGTCGATGCTTGCGACCGAATACGCCAAGCTACAAAGGAGGTACCGCGACCAAAGGATGACCCTTGCTGCCCTCAACCGGTCCGTCCATTCGGCATGCAAGGAGCACCACGAGCGCTGGCGCGAATTTCCGTCAGTGGCATCGGAGCCCCGTAGGCACGCGAAGATCAGCCCGGTCGAGGTCCAAGACAAGCAGTTCGCCGAACCACCAACCCTCGTCAAGATGTGTAAGTGTCCTCTGTCGCCTCTTTGCCCTCTTCTCCAGCATCGCGCATCTACGCACAGTCGGTTGCGAGTCGCCTTTCGCGACTGCAGAGTAAACATTGCATTTTCTTACCATTTTCCTGGCGTTTCTGCTTTCATCTTTTGTTTCTATTTTATCCCATTTGCCGGTCGGCTTTTGTTGCTTGCGGACCGACCAAACTGATCATTGACGTGTCGACGGCATAGTCTACGCCACGGACATTGCGCAGAGGTCAAGGAGATTCGCCAAGCTATCCTCGCCAACGAGCGTCGTATCGAACAGCAGCATGCAACGCTCATGCAAGAAAGGCAGGCCATCCGCCGGCTCGACGCTAAGATCGAAGAGCACAAGGAACGGCTTCGCCTCGAGGCAGCCCGAACGAACCGACAAAACCTAGCGCCAAAGGACGCCTGGAGACCACTCCGCCTTGGTAAGTCAAGTTCTGGCCTGGCCTCCTCCTCGCTGCCCTTCTCTCGCGTCGGACTGATTTGACGGTTGCGCGCATAGACCGCCGAAGGATCTGTGGCTTCCAACCCCTGATCCGGCCAAGCAACCACGGCAGTCTGGCAATCTTCAACCGTCCTAGCACGGGTTGCAGGTTCCCCCCGATCTTGCCCCTGCAGCCAGCACAGGTGGTGACGGCGGTCCCTGCTTCCCACAACCCTCTCGAGGCTCCCAGGTTTGGTCCTCAGCAGGCCCTGGTCCCTTTCTCCGCGCCAGCCTCTGAGGTCTGCATGCCGCAGGCAGCCCTGGCCATGTAGGACATGGTCGGTCCGGTCTTGCTTCATGCGCCAAACGCGGTTGAGGATGCCATGGATGTGGATGTCCCTTCCTCGGTGGATTTGGAGATGGTCGACGCTCCCGACCTGATCGACGACGACGATGTTGACTCTGTTGTCGACATCGAGATGCCCGACGCGCCGCCACTGGACGATGTTGACTTGGGCCACCTTGTTGATGTCTCTGTGGTCAGTGTCGACATGCTGGATGCCGACGACATGATCGACGAAGTAAGTTCCTTTCCCTTTTAACTCGGTCCACCATACCACCCTCTCCTCTTCATGTGGACCATACTTGCTGACGTCGCGTCTTCTTCTCGTCACAGTCATACGAGCCGCTCCTCTGCCAGGGCTCGCCACTGCCAGCACTCCCTGCCCCGACTCCGCCGACCCTCAACCTCTCGACTATGTCCGCCGCTCTTGACGACATGATCGTGAAGGAGGAAGAGCAGGAGCAGCCTATGCTTGCTCACCCTGTACTGGATCCTTTGCCAACTCCTGTGTCTGCCGATTTCGATGATGACACAGCCATGGACCAGCAGGATGGAGTTGCTGACGAGACAATCTCGGTCAGCATCAAGGTAAGTGAACCCAACGCCCGACAGCCCTCCTAAAAGATTTGCGTGCTCACATCGCTTTCCGTTTCAGTTGTCGCCATCTCCTCACCTCTCGCCTGCAGTCGAAGAACCGACAGTCCCGGCTCCGTTCAACTCCAGCTTCACCGCTTCGGCGCCGACACAGCGACCGCGCCGCCCACGGAACCAGCGACTATCAACTTCGACTTCGAGCAGTTCGAGTACCCCGAGGAGCGTCCGATTGCGCAGCCCCAGTCCCGCCTCCAGGGCCGACAGGGTCAATCCTCAGCTTCGGCTTCGGCCACGGCTCCCACACCTGTCGCGCCTGTCGCTTCTTCCTCCGCCTTTCCAGGATGGACGTCCACCACCCCCTCCTCCTCCGCCAACAACGCTCCCCACGTCTCATCGTCGCCGTCTTCGCCGACCGTGGACAAAGGGAAGGGCAAAGCCTCCGAGTCTTCCCCCGAGGCCGAGCCTGCCGACAATGAGGAAGAGGAACGATGGAAGGAAATTCTCGACGACGACGAAGACGCAAGGCAGTACACCGGAACCCAGCTGCGCATGTTCTGCGAGGACATGGTCTCGGAGATGGCGATCTTCATGAACCATTCTCCCACTTGTGCCAGCCTGTCACCCAGATGGGTTGCCGCTTGGAAGGAGAAGGCCATGGAGCAAGTCATCCCGTACCTATGCTTCGACTAGTACGGCCCCGACGACAATCCGGACGACTACCTCTTCGATCGCGACTCCGTCGAGTCTGTTCTCAGGCGATGGGTCCGATTCGCGGTGGTCCTAAGGAGCGGCGGTCTCGACTCGGACCAACAGAACGCCATCCTACCGCACGTCAAGGAAGTCGCGGCAGAGGAAGGACTTGACTTGGGCAACGTGGTGGTGTAGGGTGTATTTGGGTGGTGGATGATGGGTGTTGGGTATTGGTTTGGTGGTGGTGGCGGCTCGTGTTTCGCCAGGTCTGGATGTGTTGGAGTATACTGTATGTGCTGCTGGGCGGCCTTCTGCTCTTTTGTTTTGCTTGTTTTGCTTTTCCTTTCTGTGTATTCTAGTTTCTCGTGGGTCGCGAGATCGCGGGGGTAGCGGGCGGGCTTTATATACTTTTACATCCTTTTTCTTCTTACTTCATCATCATCATCACTATTATGGTAGCTGATCGTCCCGACTCTCTATGTGACATCACTGACCGGATACGGGTTGGAGACAGTCAAGTCTAACCCATCCTTGACTCCTCCTCCTTCCTGTTTGCTCTTTCCTATGAGCGAGGACGAGCTACCCTCTCAACATTGGCTGGTGCCTCCCTCTTGACAAAAAGAACTGTGTCAGAATCAAACATATCAACACTCCGTGCCGAGGAGCAAGGATACCGTCTTTGTCCAACATCACTGTGAGGATAAGATGCTAACAGCTCCTCCCCAAGAACACAACAAAAATGGAATCCCGGTTCCATGGGCAGATGTCTGAGGCAAGGAGTAGGCGCAGCGGTGTGGACAAGGCATCAACTGCTGATGTGCTAGGACAATCAGTGGGTTGAATTGGACGCTGACTCCTTCTGGCCAAAACAAGCCGTAGACCATGGATCTTAACCGGGCTTACACCTTAGGAAACGGAACGAAACTCATTCGGCTTCTTCTTCTTCCTCTCCTCCTTCCTCTTCCTCTTCCTCTTCCTCTTCCTCTTCTTTTCCTTCTTCTCTTTATCTTCTCCTTTTACTATTCTTTCTTTTTCGAATTGGTTCTGTTTGCTTGACTCGTTGCTTAAAACTTTCGGGATAAGGACGTTGATGTACGGCTTGTTCTGACCTGGGAGTGGCATTGCAGATCAATCATCACTAATTGTGTCAATAAAGAGCACAATCAGTTGACATTATTTGTTCCGTGTACCTGTTGATCATATACCTCAATTGACCGCCGGCTCCAGCCCATGCATGAAGGTAGACACAAAAGCAAAACCCGCCTTTGTCAATAGCCCCTGACCCAACCAATGTTCTGGCACAGTACGCCATCCCGGACGCCAGCTTTTCCCAAGATGCCGTCGCTACTACATCACAGTGATATCAGCCCTTACGCTGGAGGGATATCTCACAGCTTCCCCCACTCCGTCGGAAGAGGATTTCCCATCCCGTCAGTCCACATCCATGTTTTCAACAACCGGAATCGATATAGCAACTGTTATGGAAGGATCATCGTCCTCCTCCGCTTTCCCTCCGCCATCCGAGAGCGCCTTGATGTTGCTGTTCGCATCCCTTTCGTTCACAGTCGAACCATTTCCAGCGCAGAGCCGGTACTCTCCATCGCCCAGACGCTCAATAATGCCTTCGTCGAGCGCCCACTTCGCGAGCAGTTGGTCGACTCTCATCTGGTTGGCCTCGCCCTTTTCCATATGCCGCCCCACGTGCTCCGTCCACTCGTCCCACGACCCGGGCCCCTCAAAGACGCTCTGGCAGCCCGGCTTGGGGCAGGCGGAGCGCTGAGGCGGCTGTCTCCTGGTGACAAGACAGGATTTCTGCATCTCCTTGACATGGGCATCCCATTCCGCCTGCAGCTTAGTGTCGCCCTTGGATGTTGCCTTCTTGATTGCAAATGGCGCATGCATGCGGCGAAGATGTTGTGTAAAGAGGTCCTTGCGGTTGAACTCGTTGCCTTTGCCATCGGCGCTGCTCTGTGGACATGAGGAACACCGGTAATACCGCAGGCACAAGTGTTGCGAGGAAATGTGCCGCTTCCACTCATTCTTCGATCCGAAGGTGCTCGTGCACCCCGCAAATGAAAAGGCGCAGGGGAAGGGTCGTGTATGAGCGGCTGCGATATGCTTACGCAGTGACGACGAATCTTTGAAGGGGGCATGGCTGCAATGATCGCAACGGACTTCTTGCTTCGGGGTTTGTTTCTGAAGCGGTTTCCTGGCCTTTGGTTTAGCAGAGGGAGTGCCGTACTCGACGTTGAATGCACTTCCGTCAATCCCCGGTTCGAGGCCTTCGGGCGGAGAGCCGGGATCGCCAGCGTGTCTCACGGCAATGCTATCCCCTACCCGTGCCGTCTGATGTTCGAGCGTCGCTGGGGCGTCACCGCCCATGTGCCGCACATGGCTCAGTGCCTTCAGCTGTTCTGCGGCCTCCTGCATCTCTGCTGAGTCTTCCACCTCATCTTTGATCCCGACCGGAGGAGTTTGGCCGGGACTGGCTCGAGAGACCGGTGCATGCACATCGACAGCTCCTGTTTGAGTGGCATGGCTCCCTTGGCGCCCGGGAGGTTCCTGGGGTTCCTTTTGGATAGAACCACGATGGCTAGAGTTCTCATTTCGACGGATGGATGCGTTGTGCCTGACTGCACCGTCATCCTCGACATCTTTGATGCCTGGAAAGCCGCTGGCATGAGAGTTGACTAGCCGCTGATAGAGATGAATCATGTTGTGAGAGCTGATGTGCCCCAGGACGCAGCACACCTTGTCATGCTGGACGATGTTCCAGACGTTGAGTGGCATGGAGATCAGCAGCATAGTCGGAGGGCCGAGGAACATCCCCTCCACAGTGATCTTTGACGCGTTCGGAGGCATGTTATGAAGCCACTGGGTGAAGAAAGCCATATCAGGGCTGGCATCGCCGACAAAGGTGGTGCATACAAGCACCCGCTGCTCATCCAGAGTCAGGTCGACGACTTCTTCTGGGCTAATGGGCCGGTCCTCGGCTTTCGGCTTCCAACCATTTTGAGGGTCGGCGTCGGCGGACTGAGGTGGAGACTGGAGCTGAGTGCCCTTGGGGTCCAGGGGAACCAAGACGATACCCTGGCCCTTTGCAGGAGTCAACGTGAAAAATGACGGAGACCTCTCCGGAACAGGGTTGGGCTTGGCAGACCCATTGGCTAATCTGCTAAGTGCCTGTATACTTTCTCGTTGTCTCTGTTGCCGTAGATCGTCGTAGAGTCTCTGTACAGTAAAAGGACGGCCCGAAACGCTGAGTTTCTGGAGCGTTTCGGCTAACGAGGCGGTGAAGGAACGCGGCCCAGGATCCAACGAGCTCTGGTCCGGCGTATAAGCAGCAATTGCTTGCTTCACGCCGTGACTGCCCGCCAACGGCGCATCGCGCACGGCGCAGGAGTCGATCAACAGCAGAATCTCGGACTGGGCGTCTTCAAACAAACAGCGGACGCCGTCCCACTTCAGCTTGGCCGCATCCTCGCGAGTGTTACTAGACAAGAGTAGGTCAGCATATGCAAGCGGAACGGATCACCCATTGTTGTACCCACCAGGCCCAGTACAGCTGGTTGTCTGGCCCAACATAACCATGGCCGGCATAATAAATGATTAGGAGGTGGTCTGGCCGGGCGTTGTCCAGAAATGAAGCCATTTGAACCCCGAGCTTGATGCTGGGGTTCGGGACGGTCGGGATGGCCCATCTGTCGGTGTGGTAGTGGTATTGCTCGCGGAACACCTTTTCCAGAGCCAAGAGGTCTGGCTCAACCGACGTATCCTCCTCCCATCGTAGCATCAGCACAGAGACGCCGGTGTGCTTGGGTCTCAGCATATGCTGCTGGATGTGGATCGCGGCGTCCTGAAGATGCCGGGCGAACGCCTCAAACTCATCGCGCTCGTGCAGTCGAGGGAGTGGTTCGGCATGCGGGTAGTGTTGTGGCGGTGTCTTGGAGGTCCTGTTAGCATACGCCGGACGGCAGCAATGGTCGCAGGAGGAATGTACTGACCTGGTCCTGGGGGTAAGCATGGGGTGGAGGCTGCGCCTGAGCATGTGGTGTTGGCGGGAGAGCTGGGACGGCCGGAGGCTCCGGAACCTTGGGAGCCAGCCTTCGCCTTTTTGACGACGGCTCCATGGTTTAGAACCGCAATGCAGTCGGGAAAAGCGGTTGTCGGCCCAAGACGGGCGGGGCGCGGCGGGAATCGGACGGTGCAGCTGGGAAGTTGGGGGAGTTGCGGTTGGAGGTTCGTCAGGCTGCAGATGCTGCAAGTTCCCTGGTCAAGAGCGCAAAAAATGTATACGAAATCGAAGCAAAACGAAGAACAGGCTGAATTGGCGGGAGCAAGTGAGGAGAAACAGCGCTGAGTGAGGTGTGTGCGGCCGCATTGCATTTGGGGGGGGGGAGCGGGACGCTGGGCGAGACAACCTCAACTTGCAGGAGTAAGGCTGTGCCGAGCTGTGTAGAACCACTCGGCTGTGGATTAGCCTTGTGTGAGGGCGATGGCGCGGTCTGGTTGGCTGGATCCAAAGCTCGGCTTTGCTCCGCTCCGCACGAGAAGGACGGGCCCGGCAAGGAGGCGGAAAGAGGGGGAGCGGGGCTGACTCTCCGCCTTGCGGCCACTCAGAGGCTGCGAAACAATGTTGGTGCACGAGCCAAGTGTGATCAAATGGCTCGGCTGGCTGGGATGAGCCTGGTCGACATGCCACTCCGCCCATTCCGCCGCCAAGGTGAGCATTGCGCGGCCACGCCAGTCTTCAAAACTGACCGGATGAATGAAGTCGAGATCCAAACTTCGAAAGACCGTCTCTAACAACCACATCCGCACCGCTCTGTCTTTTGCCCGTTTTAACATCTGAGTCCCATCAGTCGTACACTGTTTTCCCGGCGTGAGATGAGAATAGCTGCTGGTTGTCTCCGCGGCCAACCCTGGGCGCGGCGGCTGCATCACTCCTCCCGTCCCCGCTCGTCCTGCATCGTATGGACATGTATATGTACATACTCAGATGCGTGATCCGGTCTGAAGGGATGAGATTTTGCTCGCATGGAAGCCCGGAACAGATACACCTGGTCTACAATGACGACGCTAGGTATTTCACCTTGAGGTTGCTTGAACGGAAGCCCGACCACTTCCTCTGTCATGCATGCGTCTCTGCCCAACGTCATTACCACCATCTGGCTCATACTTCCATCCGTGTCTCTGTTCTGTCTCGGGTTGCTTCCACTCGGTCGTGGATGGGCAGGAGGCAAATCAGAGCGAAGGGACCATCTGCCAGCAGGACTGCAGCAGTGCGGCCGCTTACTCCCCCTATTGGAGAACGTCAGCCTTCTGCAGCTTCCTGCAGCTGCCATTGGCACAACTCAGCAGTTTACCACTCTATCCAGTATCGCTCCACAGAAGGGGGTAGGATCAAGAGATTCCTGACCGCTACGGAGTACTGGGCCGATGCTTCAGCACCGTCACCCGCCGATATCGATATCGGGCAGACTCTAGCATTACACGCGTCCCTTCACCCCAGCAGGCCTTGATCTCTATATTCTGTGTTCCAATCGGCAGTGGAAAGCCGACGGTGCCACGGGTGCTTGACTGACCAAGTGCTTCTTCTCCTTTTCAACTCTGACGGCGCTCAGCAATCTGTGAAAAGTCGTACTGTGCCTAGGTATGTACCAAGTTCAACCCCCCCGTTCCCGATGATTTGTCAGGAACACTATCAGCCAGGCTCGTCGTCTCACCCGTTAGCCGTGTGCGGCTTGAAGCACTACCCGGCGCAATCTTCTCATATACTTTCGCCACGTCGACTGCGTAGCCCATTGGTGGTTCACAGTCATGGGTAACTGTGAGGCAAATTCCAGCCGATTACTTAGTGATACATACAAGAGCTTCTAGTGTGAAACGTGCATTCAGGACTTTGAGGTAGCAGCCTTCCGTTTGAGGGCGGCCGAGGCGCTGTCACCTACCTGGGTCTCACGAAAGAGAGGGGCAAACCACACAGTCCTCCCTGATACAGGGTCACCGGTGTCGGCGAAGGGGATGGTAGTATTTGTAGACCTTAGCTGTAACAAGAGCGTCGCCGCGGCCGCCGATGCATCCGAGAGCACCTACCGCTCAGTCAGAGGCTACTTGGCTCGGTATCCCGGAGAAACACAGGCTGCCGGGGTATATAGAGTGAAGTATCTTTGAACAAGAAGTTAAACGGCGGATGGTCCACATGTCGTCGCCATATCTTCCGTTGTTCCTCATCCCTTCTCCGTCAATCCTGCCCCTGTTGTTTACTTCAACAGAGATGCCAATGATGTTGGCTGCATACTGCCTACGCGACATATTTCGAGGCAGAACATAACAAATGGGTATCAATTTCAGGGCATAGAAAACCTGGAAGGTGCTCAGCACAAGACACAGCAAATCTGCCCTAGAGGAGACACCACCTTTGATCAACGCACAAGGCTGCCCAGCAGCTCCCAAGTCAACAATCCAACCCCACTTGCGCATAGAGTTCTGGCCCCTTCCCAGTGTAATTCCTTTCTTCCTCCTGACCCACTGCGCCAAACTTCCCGCCAACTCTCCCAGCACACGAGGGCTTACTCCCCTCGTTCCCACCCTCTGACGACGGACCGGGCGCTGACTCTCGGCCGACGTCCCCAGCCAACCACGCTTGCAAGCTCAGCGCCGCCTGCATGACCGAGCTGGCGATATCCCAGTTATCGAGCCCCATCTGGAACAGACTGAGCTTCAGCACGGCCTTGACAAACCGGTCGTGCGGCTGCGCGGCCTTGCCGCTCGGCAGGATGGGCAGCAGGACCCAGTTGAGCACGCCCAGCAGCGAACGCCACGTCGACAACGGCACGCGCCAGGTCGTCGTCCAGAGGCGGAGGAACTCGGCGGGCGCGACGACCAGGCTGAAGGGGCGGCGCTCCATGATGGCGCGGCTGTAGAGCAGGGCCGCGAGGCGGACCGCTTGGTAGACGTAGTCTGGGGCGTCCTCGTCCTCTGCTGCGGAGGATTCGGCTTCCCCTGCTGTCTGAGGCTGTTGTTGCGCTGACGGCCGGCGGGATCTCGGTTGTCGCCGTTGTTGTGGTCCTCCTCCCGGGCCACGACTCGCAGCTTGCTGCTGTTCTTCTCCGGTTCCTGTGGCCCGAGAGTCCCTGCTGGCAGGGGCGGAGTTCGAGCTTGCTGCAGAGGGGCGTCGTGCAGCCGGGGAATCTTCTGGGAGACCCGAGATGCGCTCGTGGATCCAGGCCGAGGTGGTGTGCACCTTCTGCAGCTCCTTCGCCGATGGCGTCTTCGGCAGCGCGAGGACTGTGGCTAGCAGGAAGCGTATGTCATCGAGGATGGATGCTACGGCTGGGTGCATGTGGAGAGCATCGTAGCAGGACGAGAACCCCACGAGCGTGGAGATCAGGGGGGTGTTGAGGGCGACGCGCAGGGGTATCTCCGTGTTGTCGGGGAACTCGAACTCGCTTCCTCCTTGTAGGAAGGGCGATGCTTCGAAGTACAAGGCAATCGCTACGTCAGATCTTGGTAGAGCTTCAGCATCTGATGCGCCGAGCGGTCAGGGGTAGGGGAAAAGGGGGCTCACGTTATAGCAAGCTTGCTAATCAAGCCATGCAGTCCGAGCGTACGGAAACCCCCCCGGGACTTGATCATCTGCCGAAGGCCGCGCAGGTGTGCCCATACATCGTTGGTATGACCCCAGAGCCTGGGCTGCCGTCAGCATTCTTCCTTTGGCCCCCTTGCAGGCAGATGTCGCATACCATTCATTCACAACAAGTTGAACCACTGCGGCTATTACCTCGTCACTTGCGGATACCTGTGACCGAATATGCTCATTCAGGAGTTTAAACACATGCCCCTTATGGGCCATGGCCACCGTCCTCTCGACGTGGCCGGTGTCGGTGAGGAAGCAGGCTGCCGAATATATCGCTACGTGCACCAGAAGCTGCGAGTTGAGGCAGTACGGGACGTAGTACTTGATGTACTGGTTTGAAGAATCCGGCTTTCCGTCCAGCGAGGCCGTGAATTGAGATAGGAACTTGATGTCTATTCGAAAGCGCATGGTCAGCATGCTGGTACACACCACACCTCTGAAGAGCACCCAGGACGCGGGCAGCCAGTCCTACTCACAGATCGATATGAGCTCGGAAGTTTGCATGGGCTGCGATACCGGCCCCTGAACGAGCTCCTGAGCCGGATCTGCAGCCGGCCAAGAGATGCCGTACACACTTGTAGGTACTGTCGGCACTAGAGTCCAAGCGCTATAGCCTGGAATCCAACTGCTGCTGGCCCATGGAGGCTGAGGCGACCGGTAAGCGAGGAGCAGCTTGATGGCATCATGAACCTCGTCGGAATGGGAGGTGCAACCGTCCTCGCAAGCATTGATGCGAATGGAGAGGCTGTGCTGGTCGGTGCTCCAGGCATACTGCCCCTTGGAAGGCGGGATTGAGGACTGGTCTAAGAAGTCGAATCCGAGCCAGTTGGAGAGGATTTTGCCCACATCGTCGCTGCTGCTTTGTCGGTTCCAGGCGGGCAAGACAGGCGACGGTTGGGAAATGTGATGTTCGCGGAAGGCTTCGGCGCTAAAGCCTTGATTTCTTGTCAGGGTCGGCGGGGACAGAGATGGGCTGAAGGTTGGTCGTTGTGGTGGTACTGCCGCGGCATTTGAGCGTCTTCTTTGCTTCGGTAAGTAGCCGAGACATAGTCGCTGTGGTGGTGATGGGAACACGACACACTTGGTGACACTCGTTTTGTACTCGCACACTGGCTGAGGAAAGCGTCTAGCGCAATTGCTGCACGGCTGGCCTTGGTTGCACTACGGTACAGTACCAAACGCGGCGGGAGTTAACATATCGTCTCCGACACACGCGGGACCCGTCACTGCGATGCTCGGACGGGCTTGATTTGCTGTCGAGTGCGTGTCTGGGCATGGTTTTGGTGGACGGACCGGGACATAGAAAAGAAGATGCAGCCGTACCTTCTGCTTCCTTCTCCTACACTCCCCGCACGATGTTGTCGTTCTTTCGGCGCGTGGTGGCCGTGATACAGGGAGCCGTATTGGTTCAGACATTGCTGGGTCCGAATCATGAGACTGACTCTAGCTCGACGACAGCTGCATGGGACCCGGGTGTGACCGTAGGACTGACTTATAACTGGAGGCGTCGTGTTTATTAAGGTTTGATCAAGGAAAGGGTTATTTGGGCCGAGATGCCCGGCATCGGGATTAGGACCTCTCAGGATTAGGGCGCCGGTAGATGGCCGGTTTTGGCTCGCGGGAGCTACCGGCGATCGAGATGGCAACAAGGAAGGGATGTTGCGGCTCCAGCCGTGGGGTGCGCAAGGAAAGGAAACCTTGCTTCCTATTCGGACGGCGAGGGGGCAATGCTATCAGGCCGGGGACCCCCGGGGGGGGGGGGGGGGGGGGGGGGTAGGGGGTAAAATAGCTCCTTTAATTGCGCATGAGAGACATTTCTAATTCGGGGGCTCAAGAAATGACCAGACAGCTGAAGGATGCTCCTGGCTGTCTTGATGCCTCACCACCTCACAAAGACACGCCATATTGGCAGGTGGGAGCCTGCGGCTTGTGTCGATGGCAGTGCGCCGGCTCCCTTTTCATCTTGACCGTGCTTCCAGGTGGTGAGTGGCTGTCTTGCAAGCGGCACCAGTGCCGGAGTCGCTGAATCCTGGCCATGGCTTCTTGCCAAGACAACCAGGAAGAGGGCAAACCGATCAGGTCTTCTTTTTTTGAGCAAGCCAAGAGAAGGCGGGGTGAAGTTGGGGGGCATGGCCGTGCGCCGACACCCTTTTCGGCATCATCGATCGTGACCGACGGCGCTGCGATAGATGGCACATGAAGCACAGGCCACTATCGGCACCAGCGAGCTGCCTCCAATGCTGGCGATGGCATACCACAACACAATGGTAAGAAGTCTTTCAGGACAGTCAGCAACCCGACCAGGTGGTGGCTATCACGGCCGAATATTGTCGCCAGATCGAGCGAGCTTTGCGGGCATGGCGCCACCACACGCCAGTGTTCCCGCTTCTCGTTGTGCAACAAGCAGTGGCGCGGGAGATTCCAGACCCAGAGTCGTGGTGGTCACCGCCCACTCAAGAGTCAACGGAGCCAGCTCCGGGGATGATCAACAGTGCCCGAGTGACGAAGAGGCGCGGCATCGCGGGGAAACCAATCATAAAGTCAGAGGATGCTGACAATGATCGGGCCAATCAATAGTTAGCTGTGACAAGCTTATGTCGCAAACCGAGGCCGGCCAGCGCCCTGGAGGCTGGTACCGAAGCGCTGAATGGGAAACATTAGCACGGGTGGGCCGCAGTAAAGCTTTCCAGGGCTGCAGGGCCCCGTCGGCGGGTGGTGCCAGAGGCGTCAAGGCCTTCGCAATTGTGGCTTCAATGAGTCTCCTTATCCTCGCGGCCCTGCTCCTCGCTTCCTTTTTGCCTCATATGGCCGTGCTTGTAACTGATCGGGGTCCTTCGGAATACTGCGATACTCACAGGTTTGCTTGCCCTGCGGGATAGGCATAAAAGCCGCTCGAAACTGAGCGCTGGTCAGTCTGATCTTGGGCCGGGTGAGACCCGTGTCCGTCAAAATAAAGTTATATGTACGTTGGGGCTAACTGAGCATGCTGAAACGGCACCGACAGACTGGACCGCGCCGGTGAAGCTCCACTTGTATGTACACCACCGGGGTTTTAAAAGTTAGCGCGATACTTGCCCCACTCAGCTAACCCAAAAGAGCAGCCATTACGTTATTTGGCTCTGTAGAAATTTCTACCATTCTCCA
>MU860370.1:0-22567 GCA_033296875.1 Achaetomium macrosporum | reverse complement strand
GCCACAATGCAAGGACATGTCAGGAGGCTAGAGAAATAGATAATTCAAGCGATTCGGAGTAGTTCTAATTAATTGCATTAGATTCTGGTGGACTTTTGGCAGTTTGTAGTAGTGTGGTCTAGAAAAGTGTCCCGCTCAATGGTGAACCACGTTATAGTTTAAAGGTAATCCGAATATAGAGCTACTCTACCTATTTATGAACTAGGGGCTATCAATCTACAGCTGACTTAGCACTACGTAGATAATTACCTAAAGGCTTGGTATGACGCCGACTCATAGCGAGACTGCTGTCGGCCTCGGAAGTGGCCTCGCGATAGTTAGTATCTATCTTTTCCTGGACTCTCGGAGTCAGCAAAAATCACACCACTCTTATAGCGTATAACTTAGATGTTGGAGCAGGAAAGAAAAAGGTCTGTGGGACAAGAGCAATATGGGTTAGTTAACGTTATTATACGACAAAGAAAATTGTGCTAATCAAATAGCGAAAGACAGGCTGTATAGAACGTACCTTTCTGTCCCTTGGCTCGGTCATGGATGGTTGTGAGTATGGCAGAGAATGTTGAGCGATGAAGGTTGGAGTAAAAGGGTCGTCGAGTGGAAAAAGGAAGTGGGAGATTTCGTGGATTTTTGGCAGGCGTTGCTTGCCCTCGTGAGGCGCGTTTTCGGCTGCAATCTCGTCTTGAGATCAACACGAGTGTCGGGAGGTCAGGGAAACCGATCGCGCGAGGCGAACTGATAACTTTACGGAGTAGTGATATCTCAGTCCCGCAAACAATGTGCAGACCGTATTTTTTTCGCTTCGCCTCCGTCTCGAACGATGGAGCAGTTACTTACTAAAATCTTTCGATCAGTGAGCAGTTAGGCAGTTCCGGCCGTGGATAGCTTCATTGGGAGGTGGTTAGCGCTACAGACAGCAGACCTGGAGCAAGGGTCAACGACAATACCTACAAACTTGATTCAATCAGTGAGCAGTTTAGGCGTGCTGCGGCCGCGGACGGGTGCCTGGCTATGCCAGGCATCCCCCCCGCAGCCGAAGTCCCAGTCGACGATGAAAGGCGGGAAAATAGTGATCGGGATGACAATGACGACCCCCTTCAGCCGAGGGCGGCATAAGAATGAACAGGTATGCTGCAGACTGAACAATGATGGCGATTCCGGCGAGCAAACTTGTCGATGGAACTGGGCGCCGGAACCCAAAGACCGAGCCAAGGCTGATTGATGGTTGTCTTGATGTGTAAAGAGAAAGAAAATCCCAGTGCCACAAATTCCACAGAGTCGGTTTAATAAGCTACTCACCCTACGGCGGCCTGCGCCCCCATTGCACGTTCCACTACCGAGTTGACCATGACTTTCACCCGAAGCATCTGAGCGCCCGGGCGAGCCACAATGGCGATCAACTGTATGGTTGATGACCCAAATGCTTGGTCGGTGTGCAAGAGGGCCAGTTGCTCCCAGAATTCAGTGATAATACGCTGCCAATTGCCGCTCGAATACCTACTAGCTTGTCTTCGAGGATGGGCGTTGCATGACTTCCATGTTCTTTCAGTCAGTGCCGAACGCTGATTGAGTTGGTGCCGAAGCTCGCACAATATTTTGTCAATCTCTTATCAATAACGGGAAGGAAGGTGCGGGCAGCCGGGCGCCCCCTAGGGAAGTGCGATTGAGCAGCTTACCTCGACCGTGACATCCAAGAGGAGAGGTGCAGTTGTGGCTTCGAGAAATGAGATGTAGAGCGTTCAAGAGGTCAGGAGCATGGGGAGAGGATAGACAGAATTGCTAGTTAGTGGACATTAAGTTACACCAAAACAGTGTGCTAGGCAATTGCTGAGGCGAGCGAGGTCGAACGAAATTGACAGGTTCGAGTACTGCCTTCCGACTCAGCGTGCTACGAGGCGCTTGCAGGAGATAACGTCTTTCTGAGGTTCTATTCGAGGCTACCGGTAAAGCAACGAGATGCCAACACTCCTGCTTCACGAAGGATTTTGTTGAAATCGATCGACAAACCCCTTGGTTCCCGCAGAAGCAATACAAGACGAACAAGACGAACAAGACGAACAAGACGAACAAGACGAACAAGACGAATAAGACGAACAAGACGAAGCGAGCCGGTTGATCAGTGTATCTGAGGTTTATCGTGGTACAAGAGCTATGTTCATAGGGTGAATCCTTACACACGTATCTGTAACAGAGAGCAAGTGAGTTGTTCATGAAGTGAGTTCTGCAAGAGAGGAGTTGTATAGTGGTGGCAGTTTGAGGAACAATGGGGATGATAACTGTACTATTTACGTGATCACCAACGCGCCTTGTCTTTGCGACTCGCAGCCTCCAGACTATTAAACCCTTTCATACACAGCCCTTACAATATCACATCCAGTTGCCAAATTTCCATCTGGCAACTCACTATCTCACCATCTCACAACTAAACCCCTTACCAACCATGACGACTGCCAATCAACTCTCATCCACAACGATATCTGCCGACAACGTCCCCGTCCTCATGATCACGGACATGGTAGCCAGCTTGACCATCCGTCCAATGACAGCGGATGGCCAGTTTGACCCTTGAGGATGAAGACGCGGTGATGGCCATGGACGTACCTTTCAAACAGAAAGAGGACAACGAAAAGGCTCTTCATATAGTAGAGAATCTCCAGATTGTCCGTATGAGTGGAAGACTCCGGATGAAGGAGCGGATGATGAGGAGGGAGTCGAAGAGAAGGCCGGGCGGAGTGGACATGTGTGACTGTGAGCATTGCCGTGGCAAGAAGCGGCACAGTCAGTGGGAGGCCGAAATGGGCAGGAGTTCATCGTAATAACCCTCCTTTTCTCTCCCACTCAGCCACCTGCTCCCCCCACGGTGGTGTATGTAACTCGCTAGTCAAGATAGAGAAAGTGATTGCTATTATTGCTTGTTATCGGAAGGACATTAATTGGTTCTCTCACATAACGTAACAGCTAAACCTTTTCCAAATCTCGACTTAGAGAGTTTCCTCCTTCAGGAGTGGCCCGGTGCTGCAGGGGCTCCAAAGTAATTTCCAGGTTGTTTACGGGCTGGGGACGCCTCGACCGGCAAACCAACAACCAACAAAGAAACCGACGAAAATCCACCACACCCGCAATAGTCGTAAACTAAATTGCGACCAACTGACAACTTGAACAATGAGCCAAGACCTTCATGTTAGCGAAACGCAGCCGGCTGTGCGAGGACATAGCCTCGTCGGCCTCCCTCCCCACCTCCGTCGTCGCATATACATCCACACGGGAGTGGGGCGGCTGGACGGGTACCCATACACGTACTTCCTGGACGGCCGCCCGCAGTCGGGCTCGGGCAGATTTCGGTTTGCATCGGATTCGGACTTTGACGCGCCGCCTCCGCGCAACTTCGCTGGCCTCCTACGATGCTGCGGCGCCCTGTACGCCGAGACGGCAGCTCTGTTGTATTCGGCGAACCGATTTGTCATCTTCTACTCGCGCTAGGGCTCCTTTCAACATCTCCGCGCTCTGTCGCCAACGTCCCTCGCTTCCCTAACCAGCTTGCGGATCGTCCTCAACTCGTTGTGCCACGAGTCTACCAATCCGTCTCCCCCATATTGCTGGTGTGGTGACGGCCATGTGGACGACTACTGGGCTGCCAACCATCGCTGCGCCATGTACAGTGGTGGGCCGCACCGCCGTCCCTTACTAGTAGACCCCGCCCCGGGCTCAGACTTGACTGCTTTGACAGTAGCCAAGCGGGAAGTCCAGGCTATGATGAGCGACTGGCACGATGCGATGGCGCACATATCGTCCCACATTGGCATTGGCCGTCTTGAACTGTTCTTGATCTGCGACATGGACCCTGACCATCCATACGCATTGGAGGCAGCCCGCCTTGCTCTCGGCCCCATCAGCCTCTTCCCGCGTCTCAGAGACTGTCGTGGACGGCTGTCCAGGTCACCCAGCTACGCACTCCAGAAGATAGCCGAAGAAGCGGTTCTCCAGGCCTGCGGCAGAGCTTCTCCCGCCCGGCTCGGCCCGGCCAACCCTAGGATATCATCGGCCCTGACAAACCTTCCGCCCGAGCTGCGCATCCGTATCCTCGAGTATACCAACCTTATAACCCCCTGGAAGGAGGTTACATGGTGCAGACAAAACAGCGGCTACCAGGCAGTTCGCGCGCTCTGCGCCTCTTCGCGCCAAGGCTTATGTCCACCCCAGAATCAGAACGTTTGCCGACTAAGCAGCTGCGATCCTCACCTTGACCTCGACCGGGGCTTCGTACCATCCTCCGGCTGCTGTTTCTGCCGCCGTCGACATGCTGCTTCCTCCTTTGCCTGCGACTGCTGGGCTCCAGCCACCAACTTGTTTCTTGCCTGCCGCGCCCTGTATAGAGACGCCCAGTTCGTCTTCTTCTCGGGCAACCGCTTCATCGTCCACGACTTCCACGTACGGCAGCCCTGGGACCTGCCGGCCGTGCAACTCGAACCCGGTCCCCCAGACACTGCCAGCACCAGCACCAGAAAGTACTAGTACCCATTCGAACGTCTTGCCATTTTCGAGTTCCTCCGGGACGTTGTCCCTACCCACTGCCTGGCCAACTTCCGTTTCCTCGAGCTGGTGTTCCCCCCCTACGTGCCCCACGGCTGGCCCGATAGCCAACACCCTGCGGTGCAGGACTGGGTCGCCACGGTCGGCTGGCTCCGAGGCCATATCAACGCGCCAGCGCTGACCCTCCGCGTCGTCATGGCCGACTTCTGGGCCGACCCAATCATAGGCCGCACGGCCATGACCAAGGCACCAGCAGCCGACATCATTCGAGGATACAGGTGCATCACCAACCCTCTGAGGCCCTTGGTAAGGGGCCACGACGACGGCGGTGGGCTGGCGGGCTTCTACATCCATCCGGCACACCCCGCGAGATGGACCCTCGACGTTGTTCGACGTGCTGAGCATGACCCTGGCTTCCTGGCCCGCATGCACCGAAACCTAAATGTGCAGGCTGAGCGCGATATCCGCGGCCCGGGCGCGAATCATCTCGATGATGCTAAGTCCAACAGGGCGGAGCCGAGCAAGAGCTCTTGGCAGCGCTGATATACGAGGAGGGATCGTGACGGCGATTAGATATTAGGGACAATGCAGTACTAGGGAGCTACCCTTGACTGACCTGTTTTCAAGAGTCGAGCTGAGGCGTAGCCTTACCTAGGTATGCTCTCAAGCTCTGGGTCGGTAGATGCATCATGCGGGGATCGTTGCTGTATTGGCGTTCACACCGGCGCAACGAGGCCGGCTTGTCCGCCCCGCAGCGAGACGAGATCAGGAATCCATCCGCGCTGCTACGGGGTCAGTTCCTACCCGTGACGATTTCACTTTAGCTATACCATTCAGCCGCGCAGCTACGGGGTCTATTCCTGCCCGCGAGGATTTCCGTCTAGCTATACCACCTATTCGGGGTATGAACAGCTGAAAACACTTGCGCGCGCAGCCCGATTCATCAACAATTCGACAAGAAGAGTCCGAGGAGCCGGCTCTAAAGAGGGCTAGGCCGCCCGCTATCTCGCCGCTCGCCGTCCCGGCTCCTATGCGAGATAGACAGAAGCGGATTGCCGCAAGCGAACAGAGCCGGCAACAGAGGAAGCGAGATGCCATTTTATGGGATAGTCGAGTTGCCCCAGTCTCTATGGACGGGGTCGAGCAAGACGGAGGCCCTTTGGCGCAGTCGAATCCCCTTCCGGTTGTATCAACAACGAGGTCAGACCTCTCCTTTATCGAGGAAGAAGAAGAAGAGTTGTAGGTAGAAGTCCTTGGCTAGATAGTTTGCACGTCTGATTCCCATATCAATACCAACGTTTGACGAAAGCTACCATAACGTTATCATATTTGAATCTTCGCCTACGTACAGATAGGAGCTAGTTGGAAAGAGAAAGACCCCAGTGGTATAGTACCCATTGAAGCTTGCAATCTACGGAGCGAGAAGGGCGGGTTCGACCTGCCCTAGAAACTTGGAATCCAGGATCGCACTTAGCCCTGTGCGATTCCGTGTGGGATAGCACGTTTGCTGCTCGTCGACAGTCGACGCGCAGACAATCACGTCCTCGCATAGATCGCTGTCGGTATCGTATACCACAAAGGGGGAAGGATCCTTCTTGTAACGGTCCCAGGAGTATATTGCAACTAGCTGGTGACGACTCTACGAGTACACGAAGCTTGGAGAAGAAAAGAAGAGACGAGAGACTCTGGTGGCTCGCAGGCTTTTTATCCCCGCGAGTGCGCTGGTCTGGGCGCGTTGCTAGAAGGTTCGATGTGTTGTGGGCCGAGTGGGAATAGCTTCATCCAGGGGGTTCGGTGGACAGTGCTTGTGCCAAGGTTGGCCGAGGGTCACCGAGGCCTATACCGGGCCTAGCCCGTTACACTTCTTGTACGCCACGTTGTGCTTGGCCGCCCTCTTGCGCACGGCGGCGGGAGCGGTGTGCTCCCCGTCGTCGCCGCCCTCCTTGCGCTTGGCGGCTGGAGCAGTGTACTCGCCGTCCATGTCGCCGTCCCTCTTACGCTTTCTTCCGGCAACATTCGTAACCGCCTGTCCTGAGGAGTGCTTTTCCATGGCATGCCGGAGGAGCTCCTCAATCCCTTGCATCTCTCCTGCCGGCGTTGTCGAAGCCACGCATGCGCCGCACTCTAGAGCCTCTCCGGGCCTTTGGCTGTGCTGCATGGTGAGATGTTTCCGGAAGCCGCGTCCTGGGGCGCAGAGATATCCGCAGAGAAGGCAAGCCTCGTGAGGAAGAGACCACTTGTGGATGGCCCGAGCGTGCGTCAGCCACTCCCAGATGGTCATGGGTTTGACGCCAACTCGGCCCTCACGAGTGCAGGCGCCACAGGCGGCGCGAAGGCCCTCACGGAACTGAGGAATCTCGGTTCGGTTCATGTGGTCGAGCAGAGTACTCGTAGACGCCATGGGTGCTTCACATAGAAGACAGATCAACGGCGAGTTTGACACACAGTCCCGAGGGCTGGCACCTGGATTGATGCTTGGCGTATGGATCAGGCCATGGGTATGCTCGAGGTGATTGCGCCACTGTGCCGGGTCGTGGACGACAACCTCTGCCGCCCCAATGCGCTCTCGACAAGCGAGAGGTTTGTTAAACGTACCGTCGACAAGATGGGCATTCCGGAAGTGCCGTGTGAGGGTAGAGCGGTTCGCGAAGTCTCTGGGGCAGACGAAACAGCAGGAGTCCCGTTGCGACTTAGAAGCTGCCGCTATCTCTGGAACCTGCCGTGGAACACTGGACGTGTTAGACGATAGGTGCAGCAGCTGCGCATCGATATACCGCTCCGATACGTTTGTGCCGACCGTTAACGACTCGTCCTCGGCTCGTAGTCTCGGGCTCGATAGAAGGGCGGCCACCGGAGCCGCAATACCCGGATCCCCCGCGCCGGGCGTTGGCTCCGGTTCAAGACCCTGGAGACGCAACCGGTCCGCCTCCTTGAAGTAGGCGTGCCGATTTGCGTCGAGCTGCAGCCTGGTGCAAGTCGCGACGATGATTCCGATTTGGCGGTAAAGCTTCTTCTTACCCCGGTCGGTTGAGGCCCGGATCTTGGCGCGGAGCTCGGTGATATCATTTCGTTCTTGGAACTTCGCAATCTGTTCTTTCGACACCGAGATAGGGGCGCCCTCGTCCCGTGTAAGGGACATATTGCTTTAGACCCAAACGCCAATGCGGCGAGATTCGGTCGTACGACGCCTGTTTGGTAGTCGTTTTCGAAGATGCCTCCTGAGTGACTCATGACATAGTTCCGTAGGGCACTCGACAGGCTTTCTGCAATACGTGATCAATTGACTATCCGACATTTGGCAGCGGTCGGTGTCCGGGAGCAACATACCATCCATGCGGGCTCCAGCACCGACGCGAAGAGCATAAGGGCGGATAGGCTTACGGCAGCCTATCACAAGGAGGCACCGCGTCCACGGCTCGTAAAACTGTGGGTATATCAGTGGGAAAAGAGGCTTGTCTAGGAATTCCTCCTTCCAGGGAATGTCGAGGCGGTCGGTCCCGCCAAGGTGTTGACGGTGGAGAAGGTCGTGGGCCGTTTTATAGGGAGTATCCAACGCGCCCATCTGCAACGCCCGGGCAATCACAAGGCTAGCCAAACAGAGGACGGGAAAGGGCACGAGAGCGGTAGAGTAGACGACACTGTGAAAGCGGGTAGGGGATACACCTCGTCAGCCCTCGGCCTCCAATCTGTTAAACATGGAATTGCTCACGATCTTTGCTTCCTGTATTTGCAGGCCATCTGGGTCGTCTTGATTTTGTTCCGACCGATGTTGGGTGTAACAATGATCCTCCTCTGGGTCCTGTCATCGGGATCGCGCACGACGGACAAGGTGTACGCCGACACCGGGTATTCATGAGACTACCCGGACGGAAACCGCCGGTACTGCCGAGAAGGACCGCGGCGTGGAACGATAGCCACGTAAGTGGCGTGGCGGGTATATCTTCAGCACGCTGATATAACGCGAGAAGAATGACGACGATATCTGCTGCTGTTGCTTCAACCTTCACCTACAACGTGTTGATCTCCAGGTTAAGAGTTGGCAACAGTTTGAGGAGAATCCACTAGCGAAGCACTAGTCAGTAAAAGCCTACCAATAGAGGAAGCACGGAACGGACAGAATACGAGGAAGAGGAGGGCTGCGGAGAAAGATACCCCGTCAGGATACAATGAAGTGCGAGGGGATCGAGAAGGCTGAAAGGGAATGCATGCAATCCGGCCTCACATACCTTGACAATTAGATAGGCGGGTCCATCACATTTGTCGCCTTCTTGCTCCCACCTCAGAAAGAGCCGGTCGGCCTCCAGGTATTTATCCCTTCCCCGCAGCGCTCTCCGCTCGGCACGGAGGACCTTGAAATCGGCTGATGCGACGAGCCTCCGCCAAACCTCAATGACACTGTAGGCGGAATTGAGCGTGCGCACCATGATGCGCTCCTCCGGCCCTAGCACGACACGTTCCTTAACGGAGTTGACCACATATGTGTGCAGAAAGGCCTGGACTGGTGCCTGAACTCTTGGGGCTGATGGGTCCTGAGCGAAGTCCACCCAGAAGCGGCAGGGGTCGATATCACGACAGCTTCACTCAGTTAGCACCAGTTTCGGGCTCAATGGCGGGCTACATACCTCTGAGGAGTACCGTGGCTGTCAATTTCACGCTCTTTTTTTTGGTGAGTCCACAGAAACTTTATAAAATAATGAAATTAGTAACACATCAGTACATTGCCCTAGGCGTGATGTCGAGATTTGGATTATGTTGGGGAAGTGAAGCCTGGGAAGGGGGAGAAGAAGACATACTCGGTCCAGGCAATCCATATTCTATCGCGCTCCGCTTTCGTGCCTGAAGCAACGAAGGGCTCCTCGTTACCCTCCTCCTCTATGGCACTGTCCAACAGTCCAAGTAATCCTGGAGGAGCGCATTTATGCTTTCCTGGTCCACCCCAGAGAAGCGCAACTGTTGTTGTACCGTCATGGTAAGCCCAGAGCCAAGGAGCGCGTCAGGAGTAGGAAGAATGATGAGAAAGAGAGGAAGGGGATTCTGGGGTTGGGGGAAGAAGGGAGGAGGGAAGCTTCGATGGCATGAGCGAGCCAGCACTGAGCCTCGAGGTTCGGACGCGCGGTTGATTCGCATCCTCGACGACCAGCCCCGAACGACCCGCGCCAACATTCTGCCTTGACTGCACCGACAGGGGACGGGATCCTGGCGCCAAAAATGCATCTCCATCGCGAATGCGCGGGACGCGTTCCGGAGGGCTCGATGGGTGTGAACGAAGTAGAATGGGCGACGCCTTCCGGCCTCCGTCGCCGGCGCCGTTTGCAGTCGTTACGGAGGCGGCCCCGGTCCGGGAACGCGAACGGGCAGTGACGGGATCGCGTCCGACAAAACATCGGGCGAGCGATGAGTCGGGCATGCTGAGTCAGCAACCGCATCCCAAGATTTTGCAACCTTACACCTGACAACGATTAACTAAGTGAAACCCATCATTTTTGTCCGCTGTTCCAACACCATTTCGGGAAACGTCAACTATCTTTAACTCTAGGTTGTTTTCAGGGGTTACGGCGGGTCGCCTATTGTGGTGTCGTGTACGATTTCCATATTTCCATAGTTATTGCTTTTCCGTTTTTACCCGCCGTCTAACTACAGATGCAAACGGACAGTCCAGCCCCTCACCAGTCTCGCTGACAGCCATATGGCTTCAGCCCTCTCTAAAGTCTTTCTTTATCCAGTGTTCCAAAAGCTAACCCAAAGCCCTGACCTTAATCCTAACCCTCATCAAGGCGCGTCTGTTCGACGCGCCGCGGACTGATCCTACTACTTTAGTAACCACTAACGCTAACTAAGGTACATTCTGGTTCCGATGCGCCGCTGTGGGCGACGGGACGTGGCATTGTTATGGCCAGTCCCGGTTCCAGGAGCGATTAGACCGGGGGGGAAACCGAAAAAGAAACGTGGAAATACAGATACGGCGGTACCTTACAGTTACCTTACCGTTGCTGAGCGACAATACGACCTGTCGATCAATTCAACCGCAGTGCAGAGTTTACTAACCATCGATGATCGCTGCGTCCAGCTTCGCTCGCATGGCACGAGCATGGCCAGACAGCAAGAAAGGTTCGCCATGGCCAAATGCCTGTTATGGTACGCTGCGTAGACGGCAGATACATACAACAGGTTATGCATCTTGGGATCCTGGACGGTCCTCGAGCTGACAAACACGTCAGAAGCAGGCTGAGCATCGGCGGGTCGGCGGGTCGGCGCTGCATTTATGAGAGGCCCGGATATCCCATGTCATGCAGGTATGTACTGTACGTACAGGGGGCTGGACGCTGTGGCGGTGCGGGGATTGGGTACTAGACCGCGCCTGGGTCTCATGCGGGACAAGTGGTTATGACTAACTCCCCGCAATGTCCCATTCCCCAAGAGTCTGAACCGTTCCGCCACGGCGACATATCGTCTCCGGAGCATCTCGGGTGCCTGAACTGGTCCCCATCAGGTTCGCGATGGTAAAGTTGCCCTCCCTAATGGGTGGACTGTGAATTCTTGGGACGATCCTATGAGCACTGCTGATGGGAGATCTCCAGTGGAAGCGTTTCAAGACAGGCAGAAGCAGCAGCTCCAATGACCGGCTGGACCAGAGGTCCCCCGCGCCTCCACATCTGGAGGAAAGGTCGACGTCCGTCCCGACGGTGCCACTATCAGACGCTCAACGACATAACAGCCTGCCACATCGAAACCTCAAGACAGCGACAGATGCGCCCTTACCATCACAGGACTCACAGCGTGCGTCAGTATTCTCCGATATTCACGCGCAGTTGTACTCGCCACACCGGCAGCACCGTTCGCGTTCGCAGGACCGAAGAGATGATCCGCTCGGCCTACACGTGCTGCATACGCCGCCGGAGCGCACGATAGACATCATCTTCATACATGGCCTTGGTGGCACGAGTTTGCGGACCTGGTGCCGTGACAGAGATCTGGGTAATCTCTGGCCCAAGATGTGGCTCCCCGAGGAACTTCCAACCGCTCGCGTTCTCACCTTTGGATACAATGCCCACTTTTCTTCAAGGAGAGAGCGAATCTCCTACACTATTGGCGACTTTGCCACAGAACTTCTGTTTCGTATGAAGTATGGCGAAAACACTACTGAGCGACTGGGTCAAGTACCTATTGTTGTCATTGCGCATTCGATGGGCGGTCTGGTGTTCAAAAAGGCCTTCGTGCAGGGGCATCTGAACGACGAGTTTCGCGACATCATCTCCATGATCAGGGCGGTGCTGTTTCTCGCAACACCGCACCGAGGGACGGATCTGGCCCCGATGCTGAACAGACTACTGCTCTCCCTGTCGTTTGTCGGCCACTCTCCAAAAGAATACATCACTCAGCTGGCGCGGAGAAGCCCGACGATTGACGAATTGAACGAGGCCTTTAGGCATCATGCCTCGAAGCTCCACATATTCTCGTTTTACGAGACTCTGGCAACCGCGACGGGACCCATGTCGGTTATGGTTGTCGACAAGGCCAGCGCCGTCATGGGCTACCCAAACGAGACACCTATGCCGCTCTGTGCTGATCACCATAATGTCTGCAAGTTCACGAGTCCAGTGGACCCCAACTACAGCTCGGTCATTGGGGCGCTCCGCAGCGTTGCCAGCTTCATCCTGTCTCCATCCAGGGATACTGCGTCCATGCAGGACCTGCAACAGCTGGTTGACCTGCTGGGTGTCACAGGTCCACCGGAAGAAGACCTTAGCTCCGCCAGCTCCATGCGCAAGGAGGGTACCTGTGAGAGCTTCCTGGCAAGCGAGGAGGTAGACAGCTGGGTGCACTCCAAGTCACGACGAGTTCTTTGGGCGCATTCCCAGCCTGGAGGCGGCAAGTCGACTCTCTGTTCTTTGGTGATCGAACGTCTCCTCGATGCTGGCCACCACTGTTCGTACTTCTTTTTCAAGTACGGGCGGCGCGATAAGCAATCAACAAGCAACTTGCTGCGCTCTCTCGCTTACCAAATCGCTCTCCAGTTGCCCAACTTTTGCCGAGCACTTGTCGACCTCGCAAGATCGGGGGTTCAGCTCTCCAAAGCAGATGCGGCAAAAATCTGGAGAACGGTCTTCTCCTCTAATCTTGCTGGCATATGCACAGATAAAAGCCTGTTCTGGGTTATCGACGGGCTTGACGAAGCAGAATCCAGCAAGGAAGTGGTGGAGCTCGTCTCCCGCGTCGCCGAGTTTAGGAGTGATGTCGGCATTCTCATCTTCAGCAGGCCGCTCGCCAACATCAGCCAGGCACTTCAGGTGGCGAGGAGAAAGATACCGGTTGTTGACATGCCATTGCCAGACAGTCAGAACGATATCCGGCTAGCAGTGGCCGAAGAGATCAGCTACCTTCCTTCCGGAGGCGACTTCAAGGCAGAGATTGTCAATGAGATTGTAGCACGATCGCAAGGCAATTTTCTTTGGGCCAGCCTCGTTACTAAGAACGTGCTCATGTGCCACCGGGAAGAGCAGGTTAAGCGGATTTTGCGCTCCATACCGAACGGCATGCATGAGTTCTACGATCGTATGACGGACGCCATCATGAGTCTCGAACTTGACGAAGACAAAGCACTGTCCAAACTTCTGTTGACCTGGGCTATGTATGCAAACACGCCGGTCACTGTTGAGGAACTGTCCGAAGTGTACCCGACAGAACTGGGTTCAATCATGGACCTCAACCATACCGTCAGCCAGGTGTGCGGACAGTTTGTCGCGGTCGATCCGCAGGGCCGGGTAACACTGGCCCACCATTCCGCCCGAGAGTATCTGAAGACAGCGAAAGGTCGATCATTCACTGAAGCCGCGGAACATGCCAACGAAGAAATTTTCGGCAAGTGTATTGCGACACTCTGCGACAAAGGTCTAAGACGGAAGCTTCAGATGCTCAAGATCCCGCGCTTCCTCCTCTATGCCTCTACGTCTTGGGCGTTGCACCTCGAACGCAGCCGGCCAGATTCAGACCACGTCTTGGATGATCTTGTCAGGTTTTTCAAGGGGCCGTATCCGCTTGCTTGGATTCAGTACCTGGCGATGAACGGGCACTTGTCAGAGCTCTACAGCGCTTCTCGGGCACTCACCGCATATGTGCGGAAGCACAAGATGGCGGACGCTGAGAAATCAACCATACATTGCCGGTTGGGAGACATCTCTATTCTTGACCCATGGGCAGTCGACTTGGCGAAGCTGCCGTCAAGGTTTGGCCGCTACCTTTCTGAAACTCCCACTGTTATCTACCAGTGCGTTCCAGCGCTCAGTCCAGCAGCATCCGTGATTCACCAGAAGTTTAACGGGGACCCCGCCGCAACCCTATCCGTCTCCGGGTTGACAGATGAGGGGTGGAATGACTGTTTAGGGCGCGTATCAGGAGGCAGTGGCAGAGGCCTGCTTCTTGACGTCTCTCCGTTATATCTGGCAGTGGCAAGCGATAAGCCGACAGGTACCGTCAGGATTTGGGATACCAACCTCTTCGAGGAGCACAAAGTCTTTTCCCTGGGAGACCACATTTGGGCCATGACCTTCAACACGTCTGGCTCGCTTTTGGCATGTTACGCAGACAGACAAACATTTGTGTGGAAAGTGTCCGACTGGTCACTGAAACTCTCCGCGGACAACCCAAGATATGAGTTCGCCATTGAGTTCAAGTTTGACGGCGGTGATGCTCTGATGATGGTCTCGCAGGGCGGGAGAGTCTACAGACTGAGGACACGGAGCACAACGGAATCACCATTCTGGGAGCAACAAAACTTGGGGCTGCTGGATGAACCAGGCGTCTCTGAGCATGCCGCCTTCGGAAGCGAGCCGTCCTGCGTTGCTTTCAACAGCGATTGTACCCAGCTTGCCGTCTCAACTCGCTGGCATTTCTCCCTCTCCATATGGACTCTGGATCCTCTCCAAGTAATTGCGCGGCTCAGGAGGAATTCCAAATACTCCCTTGATAACCTCGTAGCGCCAGTCGTGTGGCACCCGTCTGGTACGATGCTCATCGGTCGTATGTCAGGTCGAATATTCAAGTGGAACATCGAGGACGAGACGTATGACGAGCTCAAAGGGGAGGGGCATGGCGCTTCCGATGGACCCGCGTGCAGCCCGGATGGCCAGTACTTCGTTACGTGGGGCTATAAGAACTGGATCAAGATCTATAGGGTCTCCTCTATGTCGCTCATTTATAAGTGGAGTTGCGAAGGCATGATTGACAACATTAGCCGGATTCTTTTCAGCCCTGACAGCCTCAGAATTTACTTTCTTCAGGGGTCAGACTGCAACATCTGGGAACCGGATTGCCTCCTGAGGTTTGCCGGCGCGGCCTCTGAGCAAAGCAGCAACTTTGAAAGAACACCAGGCAGCTTCTGGTCTGACACTGCTAATACGCTCGGCGCATCCACCACGCTTCCCGGATCCGAGAACCACGCCGAGCGCAGACCAGCAATAACGGATATTGCTCCCGCGCAAACATCCCACGGACTACTTGTCGCCTATGGTATCGCGGATGGCTCAATCAACGTCTACGATACCGTGAGCAAGCGCAAGCATCAAATTTCCAAGCTCAGTTCCTGGACTATCCGCAAGAAGCTCACCTGGAGTCCGAGGCATGATCGACTGGCATATTCACTACTCAACGGTGCCGTCACTATCATGTCTGTGACTGTCGAGTGCATCGGCGAGAGAGTTGTGTCCACTGAGCCTGTGTACTCTGAGTCACGAGGCTTCCTGGAACGTGGAATGACGCTGCAACTCTTGTTCCATAGCACCGGCAGCCAACTGCTGATCTGGGGCGTGGACAAATGCCAAATTCTTTCGATTCCCGACGGAGCGGTGCTGGCAGAGCGCCAGCTTCCGGACGCCGACAAGGTTATGAAGTTCCAGCAACATCCTTCGGACACGGAGCACCTCATCGGTTTCTCGCTGCGGTCAGCCACCATCTTGTCAGCCACCGTCTTCTCATGGGTGGGGCTTGAACCGAAAACATCCGTCTTGCTTGACCTCTCAAATCCCGCCCCGGATGCGAACGATCAGAACATCACACTGGACACTATCGATGCCCTCCTCGACAGCCACAGCACCAGTTTGCTGCTACTACGCACCAACGCACCCTACAACTCTGCCAGCCGTCAGGCGCCCCACAATTTCGCTCTGTTCCCAACCCAGTACATCTACCACCCTCGCACCACTCCCGTGCTCTCCAACCCAGCTGCGTCTGAGCAGCTACCCGAAGCTCACAGTGAAGCAATCAGACCATTCCACATCCCACCGCGCCTCACCTCAAAGATATACTACGCGATCGGCATACTCCCAGACAACCGACTCGTCTTTCTCGACCGGCAGCTGTGGGTATGTACCACGTCATTACTGCCATTACTAATATCGTCCTCAGCTTCAACGCCAACGCCAACACCGGGGATATCGGGAACAGTAGTAGCACCAACAAACCAGGAACAGTCCTTGGATGTAAAACGGCATTTCTTCCTACCGCAGGACTGGGTTACGACAGAGAACCTCCGGCTCTGGACTCTTCTCAGAGATGGAACGCTTCTGGTTCCTTGCAAGGGAGAGGTTGCAATCTTGAGGGGAGATTTAATGTAGGGCGCTTGCATCACAATACTTGTATCAAGTGATCCATACGCATCTGGCAAATAAGTAGCTCTCCACAATCTACACAATACGCCAAACGGCCGCTCCAATCTCCGCACCATGGCCTACCACCCGTTGCGATTCGAGACAGATCATCACCACTTTAGAGCTCTAGGAGAGTAGCACAAGGACGGGCGCAGTGCTATAGCGCTGTGGCATGCAATGGCTACCTCAGCTAAGGTATGTAATTCAGGTACTAGGAGTGAGTATTCTCCACTATCACTAGCGCCTTACTAGCATGGACGGGAAAAAAGGAGAAAGAGAGAAACAAAGAAAAAAGAAACCTGTAACTACTAACTTACAGCGAAGTGTCGTTCCTCGGCCCCACTTCTGTAAAATAACTAGTAGCTAAGTAATCCGTACTCATGTGATAGAGTAACACATTCAGGAGACTCGCTCCTTCTTCTTCTCCTTCCTTCTCTTCGGTTCTTACTTCGTTTTCTTCTTTCTTTTATTAGACTTGATTATATTTGCTTGACTCCTTGCTTAAAGTATCGGAGGCGAGGAAGTTGGTGTACGGCTCCTTTTTGACTCAGGTAACGGGCAGTCGTTTTCAATACGTCATCCTAATTCTCAGTCTCGGTCGCCATCCCTTCGCCTTGAACATCAACTTTCTCACATCTTCTCGCCCCCTCGTGCAAGCGTCAGGCCAGCGGCCTATATCATATCACGCTATCTGCACCAAAATGCAGATTTCCTACCAGACGGCTTAGGTGGCTTTTGCCACGGAGTCGTTGCTATATAGGGGCAGCAAACCTGGTGAGTTCCACGGTAACTACATGGTTGAATGTGCTCAGTTTGAGCATTCCGCCATTAATAACAGTTGGACTTCAAGTTGTTTCAATTCACTGGCACATAGTTAGCTAGCAACTCACATTATCTCAAATTACGAACTCGTCTCGTATTGCGAGGTAAAACCGGGATATCATATAATACTGCGCGCCGTACACCTGACCACATCCTGTCTATAAGCAAGATCTTCTATACTGATTGATCGTTTCGCTGTCGTCCTTCACGCCTTTAAGCTGCATCGTCACGTTTGTTTGCATGCTCACATCTTTATTCCTCATGGCATCGGGTGCGTGGCCTGTCCGTGCCCGTCTTACCCTGCTCCACAACCCGGCCACACCGGATGGGAGCCGAGACTGTGACTGAGGTCAAGAGTGGAGCCATCGGCTCCGAGTCCGGCTCCGTGCTGGGTCGGTCAAGCGGCCGGCCCAACAATCGTAGGCAATCCGGACTCCTACGGTACCTGCAGGAAAAGAATGGAGCTTTTTGCAAACCCAGATTGAGTATACCTTTGTGGAGGACATTATCATTGACGACTGCAAAGGTTATTCTACGAGTAGTAAGTAGTTGTAATTCATCAAGGTGAGGCAGATGCAGACTCCCAGCCGCAGGTCAAAGATACCTTGCTTTGTGTCGGCTTTATGGATCAGCCATGGCATTTTCCTATTTAACTGTGCAATGCGTTGAAGCTATTCCAGGCCTGCTGCCTGATGGCGGGTCCTCCTGCCACCGTGAGGCCTGTGGGGGCCCTCCTTGCGCAGCCAACAGTGCGCAGTGCGGTCACTGCAGTGTTTCACCGACTTTCCAATTTCCACCCAGACTACATGTGCCGCGGATTGGACTGCTGTATTTGGCGGGCACGAGGCCACAAGTTTCCGCAGTCTAGGCCGCCCCCATAAGTACATCTCGGGCGGGGCACATATCCCTCTCGGTGTCAACGGTACCCGCACAGTACTAAACCCCTGGCACACATACAAGCGCCGCACACCTCAGCAGGTTGGCGGGAAGTCGAACCCATGGCGGCTCACACTTGCGGCGATGAAGGCCACGAGCCTGGCTTAAAACCTGCCATGCCTGCACCCACTGGCGTTTCCATTGCTGATAGCCTTTTAACACTATATTTCGACAATTCTTCCCATATACAATCAGTCAGAGTATTTTTTTTTCTTTTGGTAAGCTACTTGGATCGAACTGAGTATGGGCTCTGCTAAAAGAGAGTGGTGTTGTGCATAGTGCGACTAGCCGAATAAAAATGGACGCTGCAGCGGAACGAGTGCGGGCGTAGCTTGCCGCGCGGCCAACCCTAGCCGCGGTACCGTTGACAGTACAGATTATTAGAGCACCCCGAACTATGTCATGTGATCATAGCCCATACAGAACCCTAACCATGGCGACGCCCTCCTTCTTTTTCATCAAAGCTATCAGTTCAATTAGTTCAATCAAACTACTGTATTCTGTAAATGCGATCACTCAATTCCATCAAAAACGAGGTCAAATTGATCGCTCAATCCGTCAACAGCGCAGTCAATTTCGCTCACGCGCGGGCGCACGCCAGTAAGCTCTCTATTCCTCCCTGTGGATCCCAGACTTACAGCCTCGCAGTTACCAGATACGGCATGGCTACCCTGCAGACACCTTCCTTGCAGGTGCCTTCCCAGATGCTTAGTTAGAAAACAAAATTGCTAGAGCTTGATTTTAATGTCTTTTTAAACGAATTAGCCGTCGCCAGAGAGCGAGAGGGCGATAGATTTGACTGTGTTATTCACGGCGTAGATAGATCTAGGGGGTCACATGACATAGTCCGGGGTGATAAACTACATTGTCCGAAAGGAGCTTCACTTAATGTTACTGTATATGGGCCTGGCACGGCGGCGGGAGTGGTTAAGGTACTAAAACTGGCTGTACATTATTATACGGTGCTAAGCTCGAAAGAAAAGACATCTGCGGCTGATGCCCCGCATCCACCGCCCTTCATAACTTTAATGACCTTGGTATCATCAACACCTCTCGCCCCTCGTACATGTACCCTTTCCACATTCGTGACTGCTATATGTACAACGGCCCCGGCCCTGAGCTCTGAAGCAGCTAAGTCATGAGACTTCTTCCCTCGGTTCCCGCCTCGCGGCGCCCGTCCGTGCCCGCCTTCTCAGCCTGTACCCTGGGTAACCTCTCCTCGTCCCCCCTCTCGGTGCCTTTTCCTTTTGCCCCCTTGCTCGCTCGGTATAAGAGGAAAATGTCTGCACCACTAGCCAGCTGGCCGCCCAAAAATACAAAGCCAATCGTGGCCGCTATCCCGGCGACCAGCGTCAAGGCCGTCTGGAAGGTGATAACAACTTGGATGAGGCACAGCGTGAGAGTGATGAGGTCTGAAACGCCCGTGAACATGGCGGGCGCGATGAGGATGAGCAGGAGGTTGTTCACCATGTGCGAGGCAATGCTGAGCCGGTGTATCCTTCTCGTGATTGGGGGAATGTCGTGGCCGGCTGCCTGGAGTCCAGCGGTTGGGGTGGAAAGGACGTAGAGGGGGACAGTGGCGAGGGAGACGATGACGACGAGAAGGCCGAGGATCTAGAGAAGAAAAGAAAGGCGCAATCAGCGGGCTGCGTCCCTACATGTATGCAGGTTCCAGGGCAAGTGTAAATGAAGACTTACCCCGTGAGCGGTTTGGAAGTGCGCCGAACTGGGTGTCACCAAGACGCCGAATATGAGGACTAGGACCACGGACGGCCCAATGCCACCAAGCCAGAGGACCTTTGTCAACTTCGGCGTCCAGGGGGGCAGCAAGTGCGCCATCTTCATCCTCTCTAGGAGGCTGCGAAGGCTCCTTAACGCCACGACCATGGGGAACACGACGGCAAGCCCACCAATTGCGATACCAACTTTGAAACTATTAGCGATAAGGGGTAGACGGCCGAAGGGGATGGAGAACCTACTATGTAGAATCAAGAGGACGGCAAATGGGATGACCTTGGTGTTATTGACAGAAGCGTTGTTCGCAGCTGCGAGGATGGATGAGGCGTTAACGGCATCCGCAGCGTCGATGTCGTACGTGTTCTTCCCATTGACGATGTGGATTCTGCCCTTGGGTACTAGACCTGTGAGAAATGAAGTGGTCTTCGGATCCATTCCTCCGAGGGTTATCACGCCGCTCTCCATCAAGCCGCGAGCAACAAGTCCGATGCCGGCCACGCCGTCACAGGTGAGGACGTCGACGCCCTTCTGCGCTATGGTCGAGATGGCGTCAGCCGTCAGTGTCTGGGACAAGTTGACGCCATCAAGGATGGACGAGGTATTGCCTTGTCGCGGCGCCAGAGCAGAGCGGTGAGCAACAAGTCTGACGGCAGACACACTGCGCTTTTGCGCGGTCGGCGCAGGCTTGGCGGCGAAGAGTTTCTGCACCGTGATGGCCCCCGAAGTGCCGAGGCCTTGACCGAGTCCTACTGCGGCGCCGCCGATCGAGTCATTGAAGGCTACGTTTGTCTCGGGGATCGCACCAGCCGGCACCGTCGCCTTTCCGTTGAGCAGCGCATCCACACCGCCCATCGCCTCGACCCCGTCGCTGACGCCTGTCAGCAAGCCTCGCGCAAAGCCATTGGCGGCGCGTGCAATGTCGACATTTGGCAGCATGCCGCCGCCCTGCTTACCCAGACTGTCTGTCAGGCGGGAAACAGTGCCATTTGCGAGGAAGCTGGAAGTCAATCCCTCGGCAAAGACTTGCGAGACGCCAGCGACATCGAGACCGCCACCGGCTTGCGTTGTGGGCACTGGTTGCCCCTGCTGGAGGCCGAGGCCCACGGCAGCGCCGGAACCAAGGCCTCTGCCGAAGCCAGCTGCGGCCGGTCCAACCATCTGCAGCAGCTGCGCTGCCATCTGGCCCGAGGGCAGGCTTATGTGAATGTTCTGGGTGAATGACCTGCTGAGTCCGAGTGCGAAGTTGTTCGCAATCCCAGGGAGATCCAGGCCCGACGACTGGGCAGCCGGTTGGGGTGGGGGGCTGGCTGCCGATGAAATGTTTAGTCCCAAAGAGGCCCCAGTCCCAAGGCCAGAGCCGAGCTCCATTGCTGCTCCGGAGATGTTCAAGCCGGAAACAAGCGATGTGAGGTTCAGAGCGCTGCCCGCGTCCATGACGGCCTTGAGCGCCGTCGCCGTCAGGCCCATTGCCGCATTCTGAAGCGTTGGGTTCAACCCTGATGCCGTCATGTTGTTCTCCTGCGCCACCTTTGCCGCAATCGTCTTGCTCATGCCTGCGCTCGTGAGGTTCAGCCCCTGAGCTGCTCCCTGGCCGATGCCCACACCCGCAAAGAAGCCTGCGCTGGGGAGCGCGTTGTCGGCGATGCCACCAATGCCCTTTAGCAGATTGCCGGCCGCACCGGACACGAGATTTCCCAAGGCGTCAGTAATCCCGCTGAGAAGGCCTCGTTTGTCGACTCCGTCGGCGCCGTCTTGTACTGGACTTCGTCGGCTGAGGTCGGTTCGGTCTGGGACGTCCATGCTCGTGCTGAGTTTCCGTAGATGAGACTCGAGGTCATCCGAGACGGTAGCGAGCTGTGAGACCTGGTATCTCTGGGCCAAGCGACGAGCGGTGTCGGCGCATACGCCCACGACGGCCAAGTAGGTGCTTCGCAGGCGGGTATCTGCAGCTATTGTTTCTACCGTCTCCGGCGAGATGACATCGTACAGCCATGACTGACTATCATCGGCTGAGCTCGGTCCAGACCGAGGCATCCGCTCTTGCGCGCCGCGGCTCAGACTGAACAGTAGCAGTATGACGAGGAGGCGGGAAACCCTCCAGCAAGAGAATGCCAACAACATGATCGCTTTGGCCCCAAGAGAGGCCAAAACAAAACAAAAAAAGGAAAAGAGGAAAACGGTTTGTACTTGGTGTTCGTACTCGAGTCACCGTACGGGCATCTAGCCAGGTTACATAGAAAATAGGGTTGCAGTTCAGCTGCTTCACATGCCCCGGTTGCTTCACGCCCATCTTGCGTTCACCCATTAACGTAGTATCTACTTCCGAGGCATCTATCCACGTTTCCGTTTCTCGCTGGATCCACTCTTTTTCCCAAGTCGTCTGATGAGTGAGGTACCACTCAGAGCACGCGTCTGACACAACCCTGTCTGGGAACCGTTTCAACTACACAACGTGCGGTGCCCCTACAGCGGAAACAGGGGTAATCTGTACTTTTGGCTTTCTGTTAACGGGTCGGTCCCGCAGCATGACGAGTGACGACGTCCATGCCAGACCAGCAGATTGACAGTGAGCAGCCTCGGCTGGGTACCTTACCTATGGCACCACATGCTCCACACCCAGCGTCGACGGAGACAAGCATTGAGATCTGCGATGTGTTTCATGGGCACTGCAGCCAATGGGCGAGCGACTCCGCCCCGTGCGCGGCAACATGGCCTGAAACACCTCCGAAAGTCGCATAACTATATTATTATTATTATTATTATTATTCCTACACCGTTATGCCCAGGGGCTTGCCGGGCCATCTGCAACTAATTTACAAAGGAAAACCATGCCTGCAAGGCTGGACTAAAAACCTCTGTCTACCCTTTTGCCAGTCAAAGTCTCTCGAATCCACCCTCTACAG